>CM077267.1:512500-785000 GCA_039654775.1 Spinibarbus caldwelli
ACTGATTCATCCAGTAATGTAACGAGTGAATCTTGAGTGAGTCACTGAATCATTCATTCAAGAGATTCATTCAAAAACACTTCCTGCGTCCCAATGTTCATACTATCCATCCTAAATAGTATGTGAGATTTGAATAAGTGTGTCCCAAACATAGTATGTTGAAAAAAGTATGCCAAAAGTCCCCAGATGGTCTACTATTTCAGGTCGATTTTTGAAGTGTGGATCCGTGCACAATTTAATGGCTAAAATTGCCCACAATCCATTGCGCTTTGGTGAAGGATTCGGTCCATTTACATGTACATTTACATTTAGTCATTTTGCAGACGCTTTTATCCAAAGCGACTTACAATTGGGGAATACATGAAGCGATTCGTCTAGAAGAGGCACTCAGACAGAGGAAGTGCTTGTAACAACAAGTCTCAGGCATTGTTCAAATAAGTACAAGCTAGAAAGGAAAGGAATAAATAAAGAGAAAGAAAGTTTTTTTTATTTTTTTTAAATAAAGTTTAGGATGAAGTCAAGTAGTGCGGAAAGAGATGAGTTTTCAGTTGTTGCTTGAAGATTGATAGGGATCCAGCACTCCGGATAGGGGTGGGAAGATCATTCCACCAGCCAGGAATGGTGAATGAGAATGTTCTGGAACTACAAACATGAATAAAATGCGTTAGAAAAACTACAAACGTGGCGGATGTCCGCGATCGACAGTAGGTAGAGAGGTTTACAAAAAGGGGTTTGAGTTACTAATAATCAACATTTAACCTGGTAAAAAAAAATATTTGTTTATTGTTATATGTCTTATATTTCATCTACAACAGCAATGTGAACTTTTATAAACATCTTTTTACTCGTTAACTTTTAAATGCATCATTATACAGAAAATATGAGCAGAGTTCTCGGCATGAAAGACCCGCGACTGCCAGATCAACACGCTACTTCTTTTCTCTCCAGTATGGTAGGAAGTTAAATTAAATGAAATGTGGAGGATGTTAACTGTGACAGGATGATTGACAGGCCAGTTTACAGTGACAGGGTGCGTGTAACAGATATGACAGAGTGCTCAGTTAAAGACGCAGTTGTGTGACGTGATAGTATGTCCCAAAGCATGCCTACTCTTCTACTACACACTCAAAAGTGTGTACCTTTTCTTCACCAAAAGAGTACATACTTTAAGGGCGTAGTGTAAGTAGGCACATTGGGACACAGCAACTGATTCATCCAGTGATGAAACAAGTCAATCTCGATTGAGTCATTGAATCGTTCATTCAAGAGATTCATTCAAAAACACTGACTCATCCAGTGATGAAACAAGTTAATCTCGATTGAGTCATTGAATCGTTCATTCAAGAGATTCATTCAAAAACACTGACTCATCCAGTGATGAAACAAGTTAATCTCGATTGAGTCATTGAATTGTTCATTCAAGAGATTCATTCAAAAACACTGACTCATCCAGTGATGAAACAAGTCAATCTCGAGCGAGTCATTGAATCGTTCATTCAAGAGATTCATTCAAAAACACTGACTCATCCAGTGATGAAACAATTCAATCTCGAGCGAGTCATTGAATCGTTCATTCAAGAGATTCATTCAAAAACACTCCCTGCGTTCCATTCAGAAGGGCTCATCCCTATGCCCTAATCCCTTCAAAGGGGTTTACCCTCCGGAGTGAGAGCTTCGAAGGGCTGAAGGGTGTAGGGGACCAAACAACTGTTTCTTGAAGTGCCCTTCTGCGTCATCATACGGAAGCGCCGTCATCATGCAAAGAATCTGTGCAAAGGATCATGGGAGCCCGAAATGTCCATCAGTTGTACCCTTCAAAATCCCTCATTCCGAAGGGCCCTTTGAAGTGGCCCGTTTTGAGCACTTTGGTTTGGAACGACCCTTCAATATGGCGCCCATGATTGTTTTCACTCAGAAGTGCCCTTCGGAGGGCGATATATCCCGTTTGGAACGCACCGACTGACTCATCCAGTGATGAAACAAGTCAATCTCGAGCGAGTCATTGAATCGTTCATTCAAGAGATTCATTCAAAAACACTGACTCATCCAGTGATGAAACAGTTCAATCTCGAGCGAGTCATTGAATCATTCATTCAAGAGATTCATTCAAAAACACTGACTCATCCAATGATGAAACAATTCAATCTCGAGCAAATCATTGAATCATTCATTCAAGAGATTCATTCAAAAACACTGACTCATCCAGTGATGAAACAATTCAATCTCGAGCGAGTCACTGAATCATTCATTCAAGAGATTCATTCAAAAACACTGATTCCTCCAGTAATGATCCATTCATAAATTCCATGAGATTTTGTTTAGTTGTCTAATATTTTTAATCTTCAGAATTGTGAGAGAACTACAACCTCCATTAAAAAAAAGTCTGAATTTATCCAGAATGGTGCAGCTCTATTTTCATGGTATGCAGCAGCGAGTAAATGTTTTGCAGAAAGAGACACAGAATAAATATGTTTGATATCTAAATGTTTGCCATCATTAAAAGCACATTGGAATCGATAAGAATCAGAATGGGAATTTGAATTGATCAAATTCAAACGATCCCCACACCTAGTTCCTTGTGCCTCTGAAAGCGTTTGATCATGATCAGCTCTGATGTGTGATCTGTGGTTATTTCAGGATCGCCGCATGTGTTCGTGGATAAGACCAAAGCGCTGAAGGCTGTGATGAAGCTGAAAGGAGCTCGATTCAAAGCCTTCGCCAGTAAAGAAGACGCGGAGAACTTCGCTAAAGGTTTCTGTGTGTCGCCGTATAAACCGTCTCCAGAGAAAAGCAGCACAGGTCAGTCCAACGCTCGCATCCACAAAGAGATTTGAGGTCCCCCCCCCCCCCCCCTTAACTTTTTTTTTTTGGTTTTGTTTGGTTTTACAATTTTTTTTCTTTTTAATTTTTTCTGTTTTACTTTTTCTTGATTCCATTTTTTACATATTATTTTTTGGATTCAGTTTTTTTTTTTTTTTTGATTGAAATTTCTCTGGTTTCTATTGCTTTTTTTGTTTTGTTTAGTTATTTTTTCTCGATTTTGGATTTCAAGATTCTTTTTCTTTTTTTTTTTGGATTCCATTTTTTTTTTTTTTTATTGAATTTTTTTCTGGTTTCCTATTTTTTTATTTATTTATTTTTTAGTTATTAGTGTTTCTGGATTCTGTCCCCAACACACTATTTTTTTTCCCCTTTGTTCTGTTTTATTTTTTCTTTTTTCTTTTTTTTTTTTTTTACTTTTTTTTACTTTTTTCTGTTTTAATGGTTAAATCAAATTTTATTATTAATCATGTATAATTAACTGCAACGATTACACTATTTTTATTGTTTCTTACGATTACATTTTTGCTCATTTCCCAAATGCCATGTTTTCTGTTTTAATTTTCAGTAATCCATTTTTTACTAGTTTAATTACATTTTAATAATCAAAAAGCATGTCTAATCCTTTCAATTCATAAAACGTCAATAATTTATTGCAATTTTTACAGTAACATGCTCCTGATTTATTTTTCCAGAAATCGTGTGTTGTTTGTTTTAAGTTTTCTGTATTTATAATTTACTGTTAAAATTAAAGCATGGAAGAAAATCAATGATATTCCTTAAAATTAAAGTTTATTATTATTATTACATTAATATAATAATGATATTTCTGACATAAGTTAAACCAAACTTTTATTTTGGTGGGTTGTAGTTCAGGTGTTGTTGATGGATTCTGTGTTCAGAGCGGTCAGTGAGTTCAGACACTGTGAATCTGGAGAAGGCCAATGAGTTTAAGAGTCCTCGAATACAAGACCTGACGGCCAAACTGCGCAAGACTGTGGAGCGAGGAGACGAGGAGGCGTTCAGAGAGCTGGTCTGGGGAAATCCACGATATCTCATCGGATCCGGGGACAATCCCACTATCGTACAGGTGTGCTTTCATTTACAGCTGCTAAGATTTTTAATGTTTATGAATGAAGTCTCTTCTGCTCACCAAGGCTGCTTTTATTGAATCAAAATATCATATTTTTATGATATAAGTAGCTATTTTCTATGTGAATATCTGTTAAACTAATTTATTTCTGTGATCAAAGCTGAATTTTCAGCATCATTACTCCAGTCTTCAGTGTCACATGATCCTTCAGAAATCATTCTAATATACTGATTTGCTGCTCAAGAAACATTTCTGATTATTATCAATGTTGAAAACAGTTGTACTGCACAATATTTTTGTGGAAACTGTGATGCATTTTATTTTTCAGGATTCACAGATGAACAGAAAGTTCAAAAAATAGAAAATAGAAATCTTTTGAAATATTTTACAAACATATTTTGCACAATTTTCATTTTTGGTTGAACCAGGCGTAATTTCTCTGTGGTTGATGTGTTGTGTGCAGGAGGGCTGCAGGTATAACGTCTTGCATGTGGCGGCTAAAGAGAACCAGGCGGGCATGGCTCGTCTGCTGCTGGAGACGCTGGAGGACCCCGAGTTCATGCGGCTCATGTATCCTGACGATCAGGAGCTCATGCTGCATCAGCGCATTCAGTACATCGTCGATCTGTACCTCAACACGCCTGACAAAGCTGTGAGCGCCCACACGCACATGCACTGTAAACACATTAAATTACTGCTATTAAACTTACTATAATTACATTTTCTATTGGCACACAAAGTATAATAATGATAATTGTAATAACAACAATTTTAAAATTAATAACAATGTTTATTATCATTAGTAGTAGTAGTAGTAGTGGTAATAATGATAATAATTAATAGTTTGCTTTATATATAACTATTATTATTATATTGATATTTTAATAACAAATTACTGTTTTTTTATTTACATTTTTTTTAAAATAAATTATATTGTTGCAAATAAAATTATTATAATTACAATTCCTTTTCCTACAA
Source organism: Spinibarbus caldwelli (assembly GCA_039654775.1). Classification (NCBI taxonomy): domain Eukaryota; kingdom Metazoa; phylum Chordata; class Actinopteri; order Cypriniformes; family Cyprinidae; genus Spinibarbus; species Spinibarbus caldwelli. The sequence continues at coordinate 517,392 of CM077267.1, forward strand.
AAAGTATAATAATGGTAATATAATAATGGTAATTTAAATAATGAAAATTTAAAATTAATAACAGTTTTTATTATTAGTAGTAGTAGTAGCAGAAATTATAATAATTAATAGTTTACTTTATATATAACTAATATTTTATAAATATTATAATAAATGACTGGTTTTTAATTTAAAAATAATATTATATTTTTAAATAAATTCAATTATTGCTATTAATTATTATAATTACAATTTCTATTGGCACAAAAAGTATAATAATGAGAATTTTAATAATAACAGTTTTAAAATGAATAACAATTATTAGTCTTATTATTATTATTATTCTTAATAGTAGTAGTAGTAATAATGATAGTAATTAATACTTTACATTATGTGTAACTATTATAGTAATATTGCAATAATAAATTACTGTTTTTATTTTAAAAAGTAATATATTATTAAATATAATTTGCTATTAAAATTATTATAATTGCAATTTCTGTTGGCACACAAACTAGAACTACAAGCTAATGATAATTTTAATAATAATTTTAAAATTGATAACAATTTAATTATTGTTAGTAGTAGTAGTAGTACTAATAATAAATAGTTTATTTTATATATAACTATTATTAATAATACTATTATCTCAGACAAGCATCATAATAAATTATTTAAAAATATAATATTATTATATTTATAAATAAATTAAATTATTGGTATTAAAATTATTATAATTGCAATTTCCATTGGCACACAAAGTATAAAGATCATTTTTATAATAACAATTTTAAAAATAATAACATTCATTTTTTTTATTAGTAGTAGTAATAGTAGTACATATTTATTTAAATTATTAAAAGTAGTAATAATATCTCAACTCGCCTGATGAAGCAGTGAGTGCTGTACATGTTCATGACTGACAGACCTGTTCTTCATATCTGAGACGTGATGTGATGTTCTTCCAGAGCAACGAGACGCCGCTGCACTTCGCCTGTAAGTTTGGATGTCCAGAAGTGGTGGATGTTCTGTGTTCTCATCCGAGCATCGACAAACACCGCAGGAACAAATATGACCAGAAACCGTCCGCTGTAAGAAACTGAGCCGCGTTAAACATGTCTTAATCTCATTCATTTACATTCAGTCATTTAGCAGACGCTTTTATTTAAAACGACTTACAAATGAGGACAACAGAAGCAATTAAAACCAACAAAAGAGTAATAATATGCAAGCGTATCGGTTAGCCCAACGCAGTACACGCAGCAAGGATTTTACACACACACACACACACACATATGAATAAATATATATATAGATATCCAAATCTAATCTAATCGCATCCAAAATAAAAATATTTGTTTCCATAATATATGTGTGTGTACTGTGTATATTTATTATGTATATATAAATACACACACATGCATGTTATATTTCAGAACAATATGTTGTTTATATATTAAATATATTTATTTATAATATAAATTATATGAATATAAATATAGACATGTAAATATTTTCTAAATATATACTGTATGTGTGTGTATCTATATATTTCATAATAAATATACACAAGTACACACATATTACGTAAACAAAAACTTTTATTTTGGATGCAATTAATCATTTGACAGCACTAATACATACATATATACACACACACACACACATACATATATACACATCCATATATATATATATAATGTATATACATACACAAATACATATAATGAAAAGAAAACAAGGAGATAGAATAGAAAAAGAGTAGAGAAAGCTAGTGTTAGAGGCTTTTTTTTTTTTTTTTTTTGAAGAAAACAAGTAGCTAGGAAACGAAATATAGAGTGCAAGTGTTAGAGGCCAAGTGGTTTTTGTTTTTTTTAATAAAAAAGAAAACAGATAAAACAGAATTAGAATAGAGAGTGGTAGAGTTAGAGGGTCAAGTAAAGATGGAAGAGATGTGTTTTTAGCCGTGTCTTGAAGAAGATTGAGTTGGGCAGGGTGTTCCAGCAGGAGGGAACATTTAATGTAAAAGTCTGTGAAAGTGATTTTGTGCCTCTTTGGGATGAACAATAATGAGCCGTTCACTTGCAGAACACAAGCTTCTAGAGGCACATATATTTCATTTGTGAAATAACGGCTCGTGTTCGTTCTGCAGGTGATCTGCGAGCGGAAAAACAAGAGTAAAGAGGTGAAGCAGAAGATCATGGAGTATCTGGAAGGTCTGTTTGCACCCTGACTCTCTGGTGTTATGTGTTCGCTGATGTAGGATGTGTTTCACTGCTGGGTTTGTGCTGTTTTTGTGACAGACAGGTTTTATGTGCCATTACTGCGGGCCGAAGATAACACGCTGCATCCGGTGATCGGCGCCCCCTGGTGTCCCGGGTCACCAGAGTCCTGCGGTCAGTTATACGGGCCTGACAGCCCCAAACACCCCGTCATGACCATCAAGGCTTTTGCTGGGCCTCTGAATTCATCAAAGGTACTTTATACTTCTTTGAGTCTCATTTGTAATTGCATAAATGTGCAGCAGCAGAAATAGTAATGTTAATAATTGTAATAATTAATAATTGTAATAAATAATTAATTTCAATAATAATAAAATGTATTTTTAAATTAAATTATTGTTTTTAATGTAAAAATACAATGTTGTTATATTTTAAATGAATTAAATTATTGTCATTAAAATGACTGTAATTACAATTTCTGTTTGCACACAAAGTATAATGATGATTTTAAACAATTTTAAAATGAATAATGTTAATAATTAATAAAAATATTATTATTAAATAATTTATTTTAAATATAACATTATTATTGTTATTATTACAAACAAGCATAATAGTGAATTATCATTTTACTTAAAAAAATAAATGGTTGTTATTAAAATATTATTATGACAGTTTTTGTTGGCATGCAAATCATATGAATAATAATTTAATAACATTTTAAAAATAATAACATTCATTTTATTATTATTACTTTATTGGTGTTTTATTATTACTATTATTATTATTATTACCAGTAGTAGTAGTAATAATAATAATAATAGTAATAATAAATAGATTTTTAGATATAACATTATTGTCATTATTATTACAAACAAGCATAATAAATTATTACTTTTGTTTTTTTTAAAATGTAATTTATTGTTAATAAAATTATTATATTATATTCTATTATTATATTATATAATTTCTGTTAGAAAAAAGTTATAATAATAAGAATCATTAAAATTAATAACATTAATTTTATTGTTATTAACATTAATAATTATAATATTTATTTTTTTAGATATAACATTATTACCATTATTACAAACAAGTATAAACAAGTTTAAAAGTTATTGTTTTTATAATTAAAATAAATGCATTATTGTTATTAAAATTATTATATTGCAATTTCCATTGGCACACAAATAATAATAATAATAATTTGAATAATAGCAATTTTAAAATCAATAATATTAATTTTATTAGTAGTAGCGATAACAATAATCATAATCATAATAATAATAATAATAATATGTGTATATATATATATATAGATATAGATAGATAGATAGATAGATAGATAGATATAGATATATATATAAAATTAGTCATTTATTTTTAAATAATGCCTTTTAGGACCACAATTCCTTTGCAAAGGAATAAAAGAGACAAAGAACAACAAATGAATAGGACAGGTGTAAACAGGGGGCAGGATAACATATACAAACATGTCAACAAAATCATTCAAACACAGAATGGCAAATAACAAACAGTAAAACAAAAGTCAGATTTGTAAAGCCGTTAAACTGAAGGAGTGTTTTCAGGCGGAGGAGTTTCAGAGACTGTGGAAGACGCCGCCGCGAGAGCGAGCCGAATACTTCCATCAGATCCTGAAGACTGACTCCGAGCGAGGCGCAGAGAGAGTCGGCCGGTGAGGAGTTATTAATAACAATAACTCTCTATAACTCCAGTAATCCAGCACTGTATTGTACTGTATTGTATTGTATAAATCCACCTGAGTGGAAAATTGTCTTTGGCTCACCAGCACAACAAAATTAGTAACCACATACAAATTAAAAAAGAATCACAATCACTAGTCACATTACACATATTAAAAAATAAAATAAAAATACAGTTCGTAAGTTACGTACTGTTTGCTGAATTAATGATCTTATACCACCAGTGTTAGGTGTAATGCATTGCTAAGTAATTAATTACTGTAATTTAATTACATTTTCCTTGAAAAAGTAAAGTAAGGGATTACTCTTAATTTTTCTGTCATTTAATTACAGTTACTTCTGATGTAATTGCATTAAATACTCTAGATAGAATAATTTTATATAAAACAATAGTGGATTTAAAATCAAAATGTAATATCTAATATTAAAATGTTTTTAATGTAACCTTCTGCCTTTAAATGCTTTAGACAGTTCAAGAATAATTTATGCAGTTTTATATTGTTTATTTGAAAGAATTAAAAGAGCAGTTTCGTGTCTATCCTTGTAATGTTCAACTGGTCGAAGTTGCATATCAGGTTAAATAATATTAAATTAAAGTTTAATTCTTTCAAATATAAAATTGCTTAAATTTAGAAAGTAATAAGTAATGCAATAGTTTTAAGAGAGAGTAATTAGTATGGTAATTCCTCTGTCGTTATCTATAAAATCCTCATCAAAGCATGGACATTTTTAAAAAGGACTTAAAGACTTGTTTTACCAGGCTTTCGGCATTTTATTGGTCAGGACAATTGTGAATGACTTGTCTTATTATTTTATGTCTTTGGGTTATGTTTTTGATTTTTAGATTTGTGTACAGCACTTTGGTCCATTTCTATGGTTTTGAAAGTGCTTTATAAATAAAGGTTGAGTTGAGTAATGATTTTAATTGTAATTGGGATAAAGGAGCTCTTAAGCACATTTTTTTGGTTGTCTGTGTCCGCAGAGAGCTGGCTCATCAGATGGGACTCCCGTGGGCTGAATACTGGGATTTCTTGCACTGCTTCATGGATCTGTCCAGCAGAGAAGGGCTGAAGATGCTGGAGGATTATCTGAGTTACACAGAGGACAGTCTGATCCGCAGATCATCCGCAGGTACAGCAGCATCAGTCGCTTTCTGAGCTCCGTGAGGAAACAAATCATCTCTTTATGTGTTTGTCTTCTCCAGAAATATGTCAGATTATAGAAACAAAATGGGCTGAAAACAGTGTGTTATTAACCCTGTAAAGCCACTGTATCATATTTAATACACCTGAATTTCTAACTGATCAACATGATCAAAACATTGCTGTTAAACCTGTTGCACACAAATCTACTACACTAAATTATTGTTATTAAAACGATTATAATTACAGTTTCTGTTGGCACACAGTATAATTATGATCATTTTTAAGAAATGTGCTCTTATATATAACAATAATAATATTATTATTGTTATTAACTTATTTTAGATATAACAATATTATTATTACGACTATTATTACTGCTATTATTACAAACAAACAAGTTATGATTATATTAAAAAAATTATAATTACAAATTCTGTTGGCACACAAATTATAATAATCATTTTAAAATTAAAAACCTTAATTGTATTATTATTATTATTGAATAATTTTTATACATAACATTATTAGTAGTAGTAGTAGTAGCAGTTGTAAGTCATTTTGTATATATAACAATATTATTATCATTATTATTATTATTACTATTGTTGCAATTATTATTACTATTTCTTAAATTATTGTTATTAAAATTATTGTAATTACAGTTTCTTTTGGCATACAAATTAAAATAAATATTTTAATAATAACCAATTTTATTAGTAGTAGCAGTAGTAGTAATTATATAAAGATATTTTTAGATATTTGTCCTTACTGCAAACAAGCATAATATATTATTTTTATAATTTAAAAAAGAAATTGTCATTAAAATTATTACAGCAATAATTTTATAATTGTATTATATTATAATAGTTATATCATAATTATTATATTTTTGTTAGCACACATAATAATAATTTTGATAACAAATGTATTATTGTTATTATTAGTAGTAGTAGCAGTAGTAGTAGTAATAATATTAGTAGAAATAAAAGTAGTACTAATAATAATAAAAATAATGTAACGTTATTATCATTATTTTTTGCAAACAAGCGTAATAAAAAACATGCCTTCTTTTGTCTGATTGCATATTTTTGCTCACTTTGAGAATAAAACTGAGCTGTCTTTTCCTCCATATTCTCACTGTTTCAGAGCCATAAAAGCCTGATGCATCAAATATGACAGTCAACATGCATCTTTTTTTTTTTTTTATATATATGTGACCCTGCAGCACAAAAGCAGTCATAAGTAGCACAGGTGTATTTGTAGCAATAGCCAACAATACATTGTATGGGTCAAAATTATCCATTTTTCTTTTATTCCAAAAATCATTAGGATATTAAGATCATGTTCCATGAAGATATTTTGTAAATTTCCTACCGTAAATATATCAAAACTTCATTTTTGATTAGTAATATGCATTGCTAAGAACTTCATTTGAACAACTTTAAAGGCGATATTTTGATTATTTTGCACTCTCAGATTCCAGATTTTCAAATAGTTGTATCTCAGCCAAATATTGTCCTATCCTAACAAACCATACATCAATGGAAAGATTATTTATTCAGCTTTCAGATGATGTATAAATCTCAATTTAATAAAAATTGACCCTTATGACTGGTTTTGTAGTCCAGGGTGTCACATTTATCTAAAGCTTCAAAAATGAGATTTTATTATTTGATGTCTCTCAGAATCTCCTGTTTTCTTGTGTTGAAGGCCGCTCTGATTCACCGGATGAATCGCGTGTGTTTCCGGCGCGTGACCTGCTGCAGGAGTTTGAGAAGGTGCTGGTCTCGTCTGATCTGATGGAGCGCAGCGCTGACTCGGGCTGTGCGGCTGATGAAGACGGCTCCAGCTGCGGCTCAGAGGAGTATTTCACAGCCGATGAAGATGATGAAGACTCCTGCAGCTCCTCCTTTAAATCCACTCTCAGCTCCACGGATCTGCAGAGACTCCACAGAGCTCCTGTGTTTATAGCAGGGTGAGACTACATACTGCTCAGATTCATTCATCAAAATGCATTTTCAAAGCTCCTTTTCTGATGCCGCTTCTTTTGTTTTGGCCAGTAATTCACCGACGAAGCTGGACAGTGATGTTGTTGTAGCGCTGGACGATGTGGAGATCGAGCCGCTCTCGCATCCCAGCATCATCCGCTGGAAGAACAAGATCTCCTCCTATTCTCCATCACAGCGACAGAGGTAGAGCTCAGTCTGGACAGCTCTCATTCCAGTTCAGATTATCTCAAACATTCTTTATTTGAGAAAATAAAGAATTTTATTATTGTTTTTTTTTTTATTTTTTTTTACTAAATTCCAAAAAAAAAAAAAAAATCATTTAATATAAATGTTTTAATCAATGCTATTATTAAAATGATTATTTATTTTTTATTCTATCGATCATATTTATTATTTGATTTTTAAAATATTTTATTAAATTCATAAACTTTAATAAAGTATTATAAATCTTCTAATCAATGTAATTCTTAAATGTATTATTTACTCTTTATTCTATCAATCGTATTTTCCATTTATTTAATTCTCAAAATAAATGTTATTAAATTCATAAACCTTATTAAATTATTATAAATCTCCTAATGAATGTTATTCTTAAATTTATTATTTACTCTTTATTCTATCAATCGTATTTTCCATTTATTTAATTCTCAAAATAAATGTTATTAAATTCATAAACCTTATTAGTCAATGCTATTCATAAATGTATTATTTTCCTTTATACTGTTGATCAGATTTTTTGTTTATTATTTAATTCTTAAAATAAATGTTATTAAATTCATAAACGTTGTTAAATGATTCTAAATCTATTAATCTGTGTTATTCTTAAATTTATTGTTTTTTCTTTATTGTATCAACCCGGAAAATCGATAGAACTGGAAAATAAATTTCACCTGTCGAAATTTTTTTTTTTTTTGAAGATTATTGATGTATGTTTTACATGAAAATACTATTTCAGTCTTTCTACTTTAAAACCTCATGTTTAATTAAATGTGTTACTTTCCCCTGTTTTGTAATTGTTTATGAAATTTACTAGCAATTTCTGAAAACTGTTTCTAAGCCAACTTTTTCCTTTATGTGTAAGTCACACAGAATCAAAAAACATATTGTTAAGAAAAAACACCAAAATAAGTCCCATCAGTGTGTAAGTCACATTTTTTTGCATTCTGAAATACTGTCATTTATGGTAAATAAATTTAAATATTTAGAAACATCATAAACTAATGAGAAAAGAGCAGGAATGAACTGAAAACTAGCAGTGTGTGTCAAATAAACTCGGGCTTATGTGTCTCTTTAATTCAGTGCGAATCCAAATGTGTGGGTTTGTGCATGTTTTGTGTCCTTGATGTTAATTTCATTATATAAACAGGGTTTCTGTGGGTCATAAAAAGTCTTGTCTACAAATCAAAGCCTAAAATGATCTTAAATCAGAGCAGAAAGTCGTGGCATTAAATGTTGCATGAACTGCAGAAAATTAATACCCTAATTAGTATTTTTATTTTCCAGTGCAAATATCTAAACATCCTTAAATCAAGATACATTTACTGGAAAAGCAAAATTAAGATGTGAAAACTTGTTTTCTGTAAAACTGATCAAAATGAAGTGAGTTCATGATTAAAACCAATGAGGAATGAAAACTTTTCTCTTTGAATTAAGTTGATTTTTCTGACTCCATTGGCAGATATTTGTTCTTGTTTGAACCATAAACTCATTTTGATCAGTTTTACAGAAAACAAGCCTTCTTATCTTGTCATTTTGTTTCTCCAGTCAATGTATCTTGGTTGCAAACTTTAAAGTGCTCATTGTGCTCCATATATGTTGACATTTAGACATAAAGATGCACTGTGTTCCATTCAAGGTCTTAAAAAGTTTGCCTTCATCAAGCCTGCAGAAACCCTGTTTAAGTCGCTTTGGAATAGAAGTCTCAGCATGTTTCAGATGATAAAATGAAAACTGTAAATGTCCTGCATTCATATTCTGCTGTAATGAGCTGGAATGTGCTGTGTTTTTCAGCTGGCCGTCCCCCTCACAGATGAACAGAGACGCTCCAGAGGTCTTCAGACTGAACTGGTTAACCGTCTCGCCCAAATTCAGGAGCCCTCGGCACTTCACCTTCAGCCCTCCAAACAAACCCTGCAGCCGTCTTTAACCAGAAACACTCGCAGATCACTCTCTACAAGCGCTTTTATTACAAGTTCAACTATGTTTTATGCAATTTTCTATTTTTGCACAGCAATTCTGTTGCCTTTAATAATTGCACTCATTTTCCAGCAAGATAATGTTTGTGAATGCAGGAAAAAAAATGCTGCATCTTAAGTATGATATATATATATATATATATAATTATAATGCATTGAAGTATGTTTCCTTGTTACATAAAGATTTGTTAAACCGTTTTTTTGCATTTGTTATGTTTTCTCAATACACAAAAGGGTGCAAAAAGAGCCGTGTGCATGTAAGTATTGCAGCATTAATCACATGCAACACGTGTTTATTTGTCTGTACCAGCAGATGGCGCTAGTAAAAGACACTTTAGCTGCAAACAATCACCTCTGACTGGGTTTACAGCTTTTATTGTTGTAATATTCTCCTCAGAAGACTTCAGGTTGCATAAAACTATAAAAAACAATTAATTTAATGGGACTTCATAAAATTTAATTGTACAGTAGTCAACATTTGAAGTTTGTCCTAAGACAAGAATGAGTATTGTTTTTGTTTTAGGACAACTTTGATGAAAGGTTTTGATCCACTTCAAATGCTGACTGCTATATTTTCATTCTACACATAAACACAGGCATACATCAGGAGGCTTTATTTTATACATCCATTAATATCCATGTCAGATTAGTGATTGTTGAACTGTGTTAGATGTGTGTGATGTTCTGATGCCCCGCCCACGGTAGGCCACACCCACTACCTCACATGTCAGTTCTAAGCCACACTCACTGTCCATCCTGCCCTGCCCACTGTAAGCCACACCCAATCCCCCTCATTTCTTATTTAAGCCACACCCACTGCCCCTCCTGCTCCGCCCACTCAGCAGCCCCCTGTATAAATAGTCTGAGCTCACTGACACACTCACAGTGGTTTGATCTGAGATGTGTGTTTGCTGCTGCTGATGATGATGATGAAGGTCTGTTGTGTGTTTGAGAGTGTGATTGTTGGGTGATTGATGGCTGTTGTGGATGCAGGATGCGCAGGAGCAGCGCTTATATCCCAGTGTCCACTGCTGCCGCTCTGCTGGTCACTTCATCCACGCTGTTCTTCGTCTTCACGTAAGTCACTGCTGACCGACCTTCATTCACTTCAGCATTCAGTGTTTCTTTAGCTTTAGTGTTTACAGACACCTGAGTTTCTTTCATGACACTGTGTAAGCCCTTATTTATAATGCATTATAAAAGTATTTTAATGCATTAATCATGCCTTGTAATGCACTGTATGATCACATGAATAATCAGAACCACAGTTATAATACATATCTATTCATTGTTATACTTTTAGAAAGAATAATGCATTAAAGCATGTGAGAAACAACAATTTCAGATGTAACAAGGAGTCTGCAATTATTACAATGGATTTGGTAGCAATTGTTTATGAAAAGATATGAAGTGTTACACTGGAAGAAATTTGACGTAGAAACTATTTTTACAAAGAAATTGCAAGCAAATTTCACAAACAATTACAAAGAAATGGCAAGTAACACACTGAAGTTTTAATATAATTAAAAGTAGAAAAACTGAAAAAGCATTTTCTTGTAAAACATACTCCAGTAATATATATAATGCATTATGAAGTAGTTTTAGCACATTAATTATGCCTTGAAATGCACACTGTAAGATCTCATGAATAATTGTATACTACTGTATATTATAAGAAAGTATAAAACACATGACAAACAATCAGTTTTAGATGTAACGAGAGGTGTGCAAGTATTATAATGCCTTTTAACTTTGGTTACAATTATTTATGGAAAGATATAATTAGAATGTACATTATGAATACATTTATAATACATTGTACATAAAGGCTTCAAGTAAAGCATTTCCTAATTTTCAAACTTTATTTTGCTGCAGATTAATGTACTACATGTAAAAATACATTCATAAATACTTTTAGTTTCTTGTAAGTCAACTCTCAACATCTTCAAGCGTTTCTGTCCTGGAATATTATAGATGTATAATATTAATCGCTTATAATCATGTCTTTGAGCTTTATACAAACACATTCATGTTGATTGAAGAACCTTTAGTCAGTCTTTATGATTTCTGAAACTGTTTTTTCCAGTAATGAATATAAGCAGCAGTGCCGTCAGAAACTCTTCTTGAATAGTGTATTTTAAACAGACCAGGATGGAATATTGAGTGAACTGATCTGAACTCCGTATCGAGACGTATTGATTTTAATCCAGCGCTGAAAGTAGGGCAGTGAGGCGCTGCAAACAGATATCTCCCCGTTATTATTCTCCCACTGCATCAGGACTGATTCGGAACGTTCTGCATCGATTCTCTCCTGAGATGTAAATGTGTTTATTTGTGCATCGGCTGGTGTTGATGTGGACTGGTTTTTGCTGATGCTGTGTTCGTCCCAGATTTGAGCAGATGGGAAGTTGTGGATTAGGATTTGCTGTTTCCCGCAGGAATCGGGGTGTTGATCATGAGTTTAAACTCCACATCTGTCATCTGCACACAATCACACAGGTGATGAAGAGACTCTGAGCTGATGCGGATCCGTTTGATTTTCACTGATGAGTCTGTTTGGTGACGCTCTGACGATGAATGACTTTATTGCAGAATAAGCACTGATATTCAGTAGTGTAAAAGGACAGAATGTGACATTTATTTGTTTCAAAATGACTATAGTGAAAAGCAGCTGGTAATGTAAGATTTCAATTTTCACTTCTTCGTTTTCACTCAGACATTGTCACAAATCATTAGAAAGAGTGACACATTAAAATGCTGAATAATATTTTCTTGTAAAACATTCTCCCGGGGTTATTATAGTTAACTACTAGTAAAACCAAGTAAAAAAATATTGTTATTTGAAATAAAGTAAACATTAACAGATATGAAATATTAAAAAACATGTTTTACTTTCGTTAGTTGCCAAGGCAACATTTTAACTTGAAGTACTAAAAATAAATAAAACTAAAACAGGAATAAAAATTAACAATAAATAAAATATATACATATATAGGCAAAATTAATACAACTTTAAGAAAAATTATGAAAATAACAGGAAAAAAAACTAATTCAAATATTAAAATTACTTAAGTTATACTAAAATAACACTGTGTACTCCAATAACCTTTGTTTTATTTAGAGCTTTTATTTTGTACAGTCTAGAATTATTTTCAAACATGCACTTTACATGACCAGTCTAAAGTTTGGACTAGGGTTATTAAAGTGAATTAAAACTGAAACTAAAATTAAAACCATTCACCATTTTCATTACTTGAAATAAAATAAACATTAACTGAAATAAAATAAAATGTAAACATTTTATTTCAGTTAGTTGCCAAGGCAACATTTCACATTTGATTTACTAAAATAACTCAAACTGAAATGAAAATGAATACAAACTAAAGACATATAAAAACTACTAACAAAAACAACAAAATTTCTAAAACTTTAACCAAAATAAAACGAAAATAGAACAGTTTCGAAATATTAATAAAAACTACAATAGTATCTCAATGACACTAGAATAACACTGGTATTAAACATTTTTGATCCAATGGCTTCTGCTTAAATACTTGGAATTGGTTTTGTATTTCATATATTGTTCTCTGCCTAAATATGAAATTCATTCTAAAAGTATTTCTGAATGTCTGGGTTGAAGTGAATAGTGAAGGAGAAGCTCGTCACGTGTGTTTAAAAGCGTCCCATGATGCACCTGATGATCAGAGCTGCAATGCAGACAAAGAAGAAGCTCAAATATCCGTGTTTCATGTGGTCACATGATCGCGGCGTGATTCCCACACTCACATCTGTGTGACTGGAGAGATTACCCTTACCAAAAAGTAGTATACTTCAAGTTTATTTTATTAAGTATACTTAAGTAAAATTCAAGTATTTCTTTAAGTATACTTTATGTAGTAAATATACAAATATCAGTGTAGTATACTTGTAAGTGTACTATTTCAGTACTCCTTGGGACTAAATTGGCCCACTTTCTAGTATATAAAAGTATACTTTTAAGTATACTTTAAGTATAACAGTAGTAAACTTTGAGTACACAACTAGTTTACATCAAAGTTTTTAGCTTGTACTGCAACTATACTAGACGTGAACTTATATGTATACTGATAGTTTACTAATTAAATACTTGTAGTAGCATTTTTAGTAGACTTTGAAGTATAGTCTCAGTAAACTACTAGTTTAGTAGTTTTATACTGCAAGTATACTCGTAAGTTTTCTTTAAGTTCATACTTTAAGTATACTACTATGTCCCTATTTAGGTATTAATTTGTATATATATTGTTATATGAATATCTGAACATACAAAACATCAAAAGAAAGAACAGAGTATCTGCTTGTAAACAAAAACATTTTATTCTAGCTTCTTGCATTCTTTTTTTAAACACTTGAATGTGGGTAAGTAAAGAAATAAACAACATTTTGAACAAAAAGCTGAAAAAAGACTGAATTGGGTTCAGAATGATAATCAAAATGTAGATGTCGCTGAACACCTCAAAGTCATTATCACCTCTTCATTGGTGACATTTTATTCCATAACGTTTCACAGTTTTGATGCTGTTTTATGTCTGTTGATCGTGTCAGATTACATGTGAAAGTATCTGTTGTTTTGGGTTTTTTTGCACGAATGTTTTATTTATTTATTTATTTATTTTCAAATTCTGTACAGAAGATGTGTATAGAGCCCTCTACCATATAACAATGAAAACATGGATTCTAGGAGGACAAGTATAGCTCAAATATATTTAGACTTTTTCTAAGTATATGTCAAGTATACTTAAATGTCATTTTAAGTATATTTCTGAGAAGTACATAAAGCCCATTTCTGAGAAGTACATAAAAAGTAGTCTTAAAAGTATGCTATTTTTAGTTTAAAAGAAGTATACTAATAGCACACTTGAATAAACTTCTTTTTTCGTAAGGGTCATCACTTACATGAAAATTGAGGAGATCAGATCTTTGACTGACACTGATTTGTTCTTCCGTTTTTCTGACTGATTTTTGTCACTGCTGAGTGAATAATCTTCATTCATTCACTGTTGTTGATCATAATTTATTTGATACTGTGTTTATGCTCTAAATGCTCCAGCGCGGTCTGTAAGTGATTTATTAAAGTGTGATTTATTACTCTAATCTTAGAGATAGACTGGCCTTTAGTAACTGTGTGGCGCTGCATCTGTTCTTTATCTGCACACACACCATTAACTAACCTACACGTGTGGTTCAGCGTATACAGAATCTATACAGTTTCATACAGTGTTATGAGAAGTGTTGTTTCTGCACTGGAATGAATCAGGCAGCGTAATTAACACGTGATGTCTGTATTAGTAACCCATCCGTTATAATGACGGTAATATCTGCCGTATGCTGGTGTGTATTTGCTGCTGCTGGACTGAATATGTTTCTGTGTTTGTCATCAGTGTGTGCAGATGGTCAGAAATCAATGAGACATCAGCCGTAATCCGCTCATAAGAAATCAGCATCTTTGTCCTCCATACAAATCATTTGTTCATGACCTATATCCAGATTAACTCACTTTCCCTGAGTTTATGCGTTATATATTCAATGCAGTTCAATTCAAGTTTATTTGTATAGCGCTTTTCACAATATAAATCATTGCAAAGCAGCTTTACAGAAAATTTAAGTTTCTGTTTTAAAGTTTCTACATTATATTTAGTAGTAGCTTATCAGTGGTGACTATGTCAAGTTGATGTCCATATGGCAGAAATGTACAGTAAAATTCATGCAATTAGTTAATGACGTAATCAGATAGACGGTGAACACTAACTGCAGTGATTATATGTTGTGATTAAACTTGTAGCTAAATGTTGTTTGAGGGTTGGCATCATCTGAGGTCCTCTGAGGAGTTGGCAACATTTATATATTTCATTTAAAAAAAAGAAAATATATTTTGCATAAAGGAAATGAAGATTATTTTGAGAGTTTTTTCGCTGTTTTGACAAGATCATGTCATTGTGACTTTATATTATTATTTCCTCTTATTATTGCAATGTCTAAATGTTTTACTTTTGAGTAATTTATTTTTTAATTAATTTGTTTTAGTAACGAGAATCTAATTTTAGTGTTAAATTTAAATAATTTTTACTGAATCACAGTAAAAAATACAATAATGCAATTTTTCCATTATAATTTAAATCATCAACAAATATTATGGTGTATAGTATTTTACAATTAAAATAATATATCATTATTTTTTTGTTGAGAATGTAAAAATAAGGGAAAAGGTAATTTATCTCATAATTCTGATTTTTTTCCTCACAGTACTGAGTTTATATTTCAGTTTGGATTTTTGACAAAAAATATCAGAATTGTGAGATATAAACTTTTTATTCCATGATGGAAACTAAGTCAGAATTCAGAGGGGAAAAAATCAGCATTGTAAGATATAAACTATAGAATTCATAAGAAAAAAAAAAGTAAAAATTTAGAAATAAAGTGAAAATTGTGAGATGTAAACTTGCAATTGTTAGAAAAAAATCTCAGAATTGTTTTCGCCCCAGAATAAAAACAAATAAATAAATAAAATGGGAACAGCTATTTTTCTGAGTTGTTTTTCAATTGCAAATTTATATCTCACAGTTCTGACTTTTTTCCCCTCAGAATTTTGAGTTTCCTTCTCACAATTCTGTTTTGCCTCCACTACTGAATTTTAAAAAAAATTAAAAAAAGAAATTTAGACTTTTTTTTCACAATTCTGCCTTTTTTTCCTGCAATTGTGAGATTACATCACACAATTTCGCCTTTTTTAGAAACAAAACTACGTAAATATGGTAAGATATAAACTATAGAATTATGAAAGAAAATAGTGAAAATTTTGAGATATAAACTTGCAAATATCTCAAAACTGTGAAATAAAAATGTGCAAATTACCTTTTTTATATTTTTGTTCCATGGCAGAAACAAGCTTCTATACAAATGTGCTTAACTATCATGAAAATAATACTTAAAACAAAATCATAATGGTCCTAAAACTGTAACATTCTTGAGAAGAATGTTACATTCTTATTTCTTATTTCTTCCTTCTCCATTTTTGGAGTTAAATATGAGTCAGAGGTGTTTTTGGCAGATTTGCTCGCACTGATGCAGGACAGACTGATTCGGCTGCTGTTTCTGAGCAGATCTGGATGTTGTTTTGTGGTGTTGTCCAGTATGGTGTGCAGACGGGTTTGTTCATATGGATCCAGCAGTTTTGCGCTGCGAGCGGTTTGCAGACGGGTCTGTGATCCCGTAATCTGGGATTAGTGACGTTCAGACCCTCCTTCCCCCCATTACTCCTGCTGACACACATACACATACAGAAATACATCAGAAAGCCAGAGAATTCAGAAACAAATCCACATCCTCGCCGACCGGAGCGCTGGATGCCACACTGCAGATCCCTGTCTTTAATTTGATTCATTCAATGGGAACCAGAGTTTAATCTGCGTCCCAGCGGCTGTGATTACCTCTGTGTTTAATCTTATGCTTTGGATGTAATCATCCCACTTCACTTTTCCTTTTTTTGACTGATCCACACTTTCATTTGTTGGCTTTGTGAAGCCGATGGTCCTCAGGGCCAATGAGCCTCTCAGATGTTAGAGATGGAGCTTCAGAAAAGCAAAAGATGTTTGATTCAACTCTTGCTTGTGAGTTTCTCCTACAGGAGGCGTCTTGAAGCTCTCATTACCAGCAAAGGCTTTTGTACGAAGTGTTAAATACATTTCAATAGTTCAATACTTTTTCCTCCTGTGTCATTCCATTTTATTACACACAACTTAATTTCTGAACTTATTTGTTTTGTTTTCTTTGTATGTATGCATACTTGGGTTGTTACCGACATCTGGTGAAATTTTCATGTCAACAGCACCTTTAGAAATATATTTACTGAGAAGAATGGTGACGTGTTCAATACTTATTTTACCCACTATATATTTATATATATTTTTTGGACTATTATTTAATGTGTCAGGCATTACAGAGTTAATTCATACTCAGTCAATTCCTCATAAATCAAGTTTCACTTTTCACTGCATTGAAAAATGCTTTTTTCCCCACATTATGCAAATAAAACAGGTTGCAAATGTTGAATTCATTTCTAGATTTAAGAACAATCATATGAAATAATGTTGACTTCATATCAATGCACCTATAATCAATTCAGATCCGTCTTCATCGTTTAGATCAAATGTAGTTCAGCATGAATAACTAGTCGTATGCATTGCTCAGGTGTGATTTTGGCCCATTCTTCAAATCTTGAAGGTTCTGTGAGCCTCTTCTACGAACTCTGATCTTTAGTTCTTATTTTCTGTTGGGTTCGAGTCAGGTGATTGGCTGGCCATTCTAGCAGCTTTATTTTCTTTCTCTGAAACCTATGGAGAGTTTCCTTGGCTGTGTTTGGGATCATTATCTTGCTGAAATGTCCATCATCGTTTCATCTTCATCATGCTGGTACTGTAGATGTTGGGACTGAAGCAGCTAATATTAATTTCCACTGACGAGGGGCAGGATTGCTTTCTAATCACTGATAGATTTCTGCTGGTGTCTTGGCTTTCCATGACTTTTTGCAGCTCCCTTTCTTCATGTGCACAATACTTTTTCCCCGTGTCATTCCATTTTATTACACAGAACTTAATTTCTGAACTTATTTGTTTTGTTTTCTTTGTATATATGTACACTTGGGTTGTTACCGACATCTGGTGAAAATTTCAAGTCAACAGCACCTTACTTACCTTAGCATACATTTACTGAGAAAAATGGTGACGTTCAATACTTATTTTACCTGCTGTTTATATAATGTTACTGAGCCATTAGACAAAATCTAAAAAAAAATGTTTGCATGTTGAGTATCATATTTGATCATCAGGCTTTTATGGCTCGTATAGTCTGATACAGTGAGAATATGAAGGAACAAACAGCTCAATTTTATTCAGAGACTCAAACTGAGCAAAACTATGAATTTGGTGCAGATGCTAATATTTCTATGATGAAATTCTGATGCTTGTAATGTAAATCAATGAGATCTTTAGAATAGTACAGCAGATGGTGACAAAATGATCTAAATATCAGTGGTTGCTCTATATCTGCAATAATATGTCTTCATAAGATAAGATGTAAATGATCCAAACATATAATGCAATGCTGATTGAGAGATGAAGAAATAAACGCTCCTCAGAAGATGTGAGATGAAGATCATTCCTCCGCTGAGGAACAGTGAAAGTAAAGCTTCTGGAAACAAACGCTCCTCAAAAGATCCTGATGATCAGATTTGAGACTAAAACATGATTGATGGAGAATCAAGTAAAGCTGAGCTGCTTCAGTCCAGTAAGTGTTCATCTGGAAATATGACTGCAGTTATTCTGACGCTTACTTGAGAAAAATCAGTCAAGATTTGACAGAATAAAGACATGAGAAGCACCAGCTGAAGGAGGACGTTTGGACAATTACACTAAAAGAGCTTTAGCTTGATAAAAATCTCAATCAGACAACAGAAGAGATGAAGCAGACTGAAAGTTGTGATCATTTTGAGATCTCTGATGTATGTTTCTGTATCTGATCAGGTGTCCGTGGCTCGTGCTGAACGTGTCTCCTGTTTTCCCGTCATGCGTCGGGATCATCTTCCTCTTCGTTATGGCGAGCTTCATCATGGCGACGTTCATGGATGCCGGTGTTTTCCCGAGGGGTCAGTGGAGTCAAACACACGATCACAGCTCAATCTGAGCGCTGACTCTCCTGTAAACTAGTCTGCAGTCACACATTAAAGGTCTTTGCACACTAAGGGCCAGTTTTACTAAACAGGGCAAATTAGTGCGAGAGCGCAATTACAAAACAGCTGGATGGATGTGGAAATTTCTGCAGGTGATTTACTAACAACACGCAAATTATAGAGCACAGACACAACATCTCATTTACATATCAACCAAAGCAATATACCAAGCACAGCGCAAATTATAACAGTCGCAAATAAAGAATAAAGAAATAAAGAAGCCACAGTACACTGAAAAGAACTGGAGGCCAAAAAATGAAGGTTTGCAAGAAGTTTTGATAGAGCTGGTATTGTGTGACTCCTAGTTGAGGGTCCAAGTCGTCTTTTATTTCCTGAAACAAATTAAAAATAACATGGCTTGGCAAACTATATTTTCGTGTTCTTCTGGCATTCCAAATAAATTTATTTGTGTGAAAAAATCCTCTCCGTCTATCACGCGCTCTCTGTTCTCTGCGGCGCCTCCTCTAGCAACAATAATTGCAGCCATTTCAACCGCAAAACAGTTTAAGACATGCTTTTTTTTGGGCGTTAAATAGCCTAATGGCGCAAATACCAGTAATCTGACGTGTCATGATTCATTTGAATAATCTCCTCCCATAAATTTTGTGTCTGAAAGGGAAACTCCTACAAATGCATATTCAATAAGGTCAGGCGCAAAAATAACTTGAACTTTTTTTTTGTACTTTTCTCTCAGAATTGTAAGTGTATATCTTGCAATTTTTGACCATTTTCTCTCAGAATTTATTTTGAATTTACATTTTGCAATTTTTTTTCCCACCATGGAAAAAATAAGGTAATTGCAACATTTTATCTCACAATTCCGCGTTATTATTTATTTATTTTTTTTTACAATTGCTAGTTTATGTTTCACAGTCCTGACAATTTTTCTCAGAATTGCAAGTTTATATCTTGCAATGTCAAGTTATATCACAATTCAGTTTTTTGCTTCCGCCATGCAATTAATATATATATATATATATATATATATATATATATATATATATATATGTATAAATTTAAAAAGCTAATTGTGACTTTTTATTTCAGAATTCTTTTTAGATCTCACGATTTGATGTCTCACAATTCTGAGTTTATATCTCGTAATTCTGAGAGAAAATCCGTTGCAAAAGAGTTGCAATTACAGCGAGCTTCCATAATAGTCTTGGTCTCACGCTCTGTTTTCTCGGCAGCGAATGAGGACGAGGACAAGGATGAGGATTCCCGCGCGCCGCTCTGTAAGAGCGTGGAGGTGCGCGGCGTGCAGGTGCGAATGAAGTGGTGCGCTTCATGTCATTTCTATCGTCCGCCGCGCTGCTCGCACTGCAGCGTCTGTGATCACTGCGTCGAGGTGAGACCAGCGCCATAACAGCAGCTAACTAATGATGAAAAATAAGATAATAATTATTAATGAAGACAAGTATAATTGATACCAATACTGCTACTGAAAACAGTAGATTGTTTTAAGTGCACTATTTTTCAAAGCCTATTAAATGGTTAAAATATTGGCTTTCAATTATACTGTAATGTTGAGAAATGTATTTAATAGAGACATCAGTAGCAGTATTGGTATCAATTATACTTGTCTTCATTAATAATAGGCTACAAAAGATGCCATTAAATGCATATTTAAAACATACCATCTTTATGTTGTTTCTACATTATTTTGGAGATTCAATGTGAAAATATAAATATGCAATTAATCGTGATTAATTACAGAAAATGTGTGGTTAATTAGTTTGTTTTTTATAATCGCTTCAGGACTTTGACCATCACTGTCCCTGGGTGAACAACTGCATCGGGAGACGTAACTATCGCTTCTTCTTCCTCTTCCTCCTGTCTCTGCCTCTTCACATGATCGGCGTGTTTTCTGGAGGTCTGCTGTATGTTCTGGATCATCTGGAGGATCTGTGGGAGCTGCATGCTGCGGTCACGTATCCTTACCGGAAACATCATCACACAAGCGCTCCTGCAGCCACCTCTGCCATTGGTCAGTCAGACAGAGAGTCCCGCCCCAGACTCACGTGATTGGTCAGCCAGAAGTTGACATGTCGGGTCGCTCAAATAAAACACATCACAGTTTTTCACTCTTCAGGAAGTGAATCTGAACCAGTGTTTTTTGAGTATTATTTTACAGTTTTTATTAATATTTTGAATTAGCTCTAATTTTTATTATTTATTAAATTATTTTATTTTATTATTCATTTATGATTTTATTTTTTAGCAATTGTTAGTAATTTTGTTACATGCTTTCATGTACATTTTTTTTCATATATTACTGTTTGTTTGATTTCTTATTGTTTCATTTTTAGTTCAGTTTTAATTTTTGTTTTGAGGTTTTGTTTAATTTTTAGTAGCTTAATTTTGTTATGTGCTTTCATGATTTTCATATATTACTATAAAATGTGTAATTTCATATATAATTTATTTTTAGGTCAGTTTTAGTTTCCAGTTTTTGTTTAATTTTTAGTAATTTTGTTATGTGCTTTTGTCATTTGTATTATTATTTTTATTTATTACCACTAAGGATTCATTTTTAGTTCAGTTTTAGTTTTTATTTCTGGTTTTAGTTTAGATTTTAGCACTTTTGTTTTGTCATTTTATATATATATATTACAATTTAGGATTCATTTTTTATCGTTTTTGTTTTCAGTTTTATTTTAATTTTCAGTAATTTTGTTATGTGCTTTTGTCATTTTTTTATGTATCCCTATTTAGGAATAATTTATTTTTATTGCAGTTTTAGTTTAATTTTTTGCACTTTTATTATGTGCTTTTGTCTTTTTTTTAATGATTACAATTTAGAATTCATTTATTTTTATTTCAGCTTTAGTGTTTTTTTTTTCAGGTTTAGTTTAATTTTTAGTAGCCTAATTTTGTTATGTGCTTTCATGTTTTTCATATATTACTATACAATGTGTAATTTCATATATAATTATTTTTTGGTCAGTTTTAGTTTCCAGTTTTTTTTTTTTTTTTTTTTTTTTAATTTTTAGTAATTTTGTTATGTGCTTTTGTTATTTTTTATTATTATTTTTATTTATTACTACTAAGGATTAATTTATTTTTAGTTCAGTTTTAGTTTTTATTTCTGGTTTTAGTTTAGATTTTAGCACTTTTGTTTTGTCTTTTATATATATATATATATATATATATATATATATATATATATATATATATATATATATATAACAATTTAGGATTCATTTTTTTTATCGTTTTTGTTTTGTTTTATTTTAATTTTCAGTAATTTTGTTATGTTATTTTGTCATTTTTTTATGTATTCCTATTTAGGAATAATTTCTTTTTATTGCAGTTTTAGTTTAATTTTTAACACTTTTGTTATGTGCTTTTGTCTTTTTTTAATTATTCATTTATTTTTATTTCAGCTTTAGTGTTTTTTTTTTCAGTTTTTGTTTAATTTTTAGCCATTTTGTTTATTTTTTAAAACATATATCACTATTTAGGTAGATTGTTTTTTTCTCAGTTTTAGTTTTTTGCTTGTGTAAAGCAGTGGTCAGTACCTTGACGGTGTGTTTTAAAGGCTGGCGGTCATGAGCGTTTCGGCTCTGTTCTTCATTCCCGTCTTGGGTCTGTTCTGTTTTCATCTGGTTCTAGTGGCGAGAGGACGCTCCACAAACGAACAGGTGAGATCATGTGTGACCTGCATCAGATTCTGCTGGAAGCTGAAGTAATTCTGACTAAACTGCGTCACAGGTGACAGGGAAGTTTCAGGGAGGAGTGAATCCGTTCACACGCGGCTGCTGTCAGAATGTGCAGTTTGTGCTCTTCAGTCCCATCACGCCGAGGTGAGTGCGCTTTTACACGTGTAAAACAATCGCTGACATCAAAATCAAAATCATGATGTCCTTCCAAACCCATATGCTGTTATTATTACTGATGAACACAAAAAGAGAAATTTTACAACTGCAGGCAACAGTAGCTCAAAATTACAACGTCTCTCGAGCTTTAAATATGACAACCGAAAGTTCAGACACTCAGTGCAACGATAATTTATGCATTTGGAAGATACTTTTATCAAAAGGTATACATTTGATCATGTTATTCATGCATTTTCTTGGGAATCAAACATCATAGATGAAAAATGAGTTCTTGTGCATGTTGTTACTAATAAAATAACAGCATGCAGAGTGAGAAAACGAAAACTTAATGTTAATTTTTAACAATTTAAAGTACTTTGTGATTGTGTTTCCATACATATTCCATATTATTGCCATTACACACAAAACAAGTAAGGACAAGAAAAAGTAATATGCAATATAACAATAACAAACAACAAAAATGTATTAAAGAGACCAACCAAAATTTATTCAGACACCTTTAACATTTCTCACATTATCACAGTTTATTTGCTATAGTTTAGAAAATGGTAATAAAATATGACGAGAACTCAATTCATTCAATTCAAGAACAAATTCATCTTGATAATGTCAGATAACTTTGATAGAAAGGTATGGAACAAAACATGATCAGGTCAAAGTGTCAAATCACATTTTTGGTCCAACTTTTACTGGTAGTCCACTGTATGAAGAATTTGGGGTATAATATATCACAGTTTACTTTATTTTGCTATCATCACTTACATAAATCAACTATAGTGTCCTGCACCCACTAGTAAAAAAATATCAAAAATTATATCTGGTGTCTGAATCATTTTTGGTTTGACTGTATATATATATATATATATATATATATATATAATATAATTAGAAACTGAAAGTAACTGGAACTAAAACTGAAATAAAAATTAAACCTGAATAGTTACATAAAAATTACAAATACACAACAATAATGCACTTTGAATAGAATTTTTACATCTTTTTTTATATTTATATATACAATATATAATCTCTTCAGGACTTTGAACATCATATCATAAAAACGTTTTTTCTGTTATTTTTTTCTGAAGAACTCAAGAGAAATTTTTCTCCATGCAACAATGGCTCATAGTTACAAATCTCAAGTTTTAAATATGACAGAAAATACCCAAAAGGTATCATAATTTATACATTTGGTAGATGCTTTTGTCCAAAGTTACACATTTATATCATATTCTTCATGCATTTTCTTGGGAATCAGATATCAAGGAAGGCAAAACTAGTTCTTGTAGATAAATGAACAGCATGCAGGGTGAGTAAATGAAGACAGAATGTTTATTTTTAATGTTAATTTTGCTCTTTAAATATCAGGTACACTGGGAAACTCAGTGACAGATTGCCGCTTCGCATTCAGCCTCCTTTCCATCACCCAGAATCCCTCAGTCTGAGCCCTGAGAAGAGCGTCCCGAGCCAAACGCTCCTGCTCAAGGTACTCATGTCCATAAATACTTCATTAGTGCTGCATCAAGACTGTGAATAAATGAATGAGGTCAAACATCAAACCTGACCTGCGTTCAGCAGCATTAACCTTCAGCTGTGCTTTATAAACACACTCACTTAGTTTCATGGATGAAGAAACTGTCAATTTACTGAGATACTGAAGCCTAAAGATTATTTTTAGAATGTTTTCAGCATAATATTAATATATATATCTTAATCCAGGAGCGATCCAGTAAACGTTTTTAGACAGGTTTTATGTTAGGGATTAATTTTAGGGAATCGTGTCATTTGAACAATTCAAAATGATTCACTGAGTCAGTATGCTTCATTTTGTTCTTTCTTTTTAGCAAACTATTTTGTTAAATGAGTTTTATACATCAGGTTTTGGTGACAAATAAATACTGCCCAAGTTAAAAAAAAAAAATAATTAGTTATATAATAATTATATATTATAAATTAGTTATAAATAATAATTGTTTTATATATATATATATATATATATATATATATATATATATATATATATAGCTTAAATAGCTTTAATACAGCTTAAATAGCTTTAATACAGCTTAAATAGCTTCTACTTTTATTACTTAGTTATATGTCAGACTTCTTTTTCAAAAGAACTGACTACATATAAATCATGAGTAGTTTGTACCAGTGTTATTTTAGTATAACTGAGATAATATTATAGTTCTTTTTTTTCAATATTTTGCATTCATTTTTATTTTTATATTTTCTGATAACATTTTAATTTTTAGTGAACATTTTAGTAATTTTATTGTGTCTTTGTCATTTTTATTGACGAGTTTTTACATTTAAATCTATATGTTTTTTTTAAATTAATTTTTGTGTTAGTTATAGTTATTTTAGTACATCAAGTTAAACTAGATAAAAATTTGAAATGTTGCCCTGGCAACTTGCTGAAATAAAATAAAAATAACTTATATATATATATATATATATATATATATATATATATACACAATTTATTTTTATTTATTTATTGTTTTTTTACTTGATCAGTGTTATTTTAGTATCATTGAGATATTTTTTTATATATTTTTGATATTTTGTTAATATTTTAAATTAGATTAAAAAAAAACATTTTCTGCTTTCATGGTAATTTAATTGTAAGTTTTTTTTTTGTTTGTTTGTTTGTTTGTTTTTTATTTCTTGTGTGCTTTTGTCATTTTTATCAGTTTTTGTTTTTAAACGTCCATAGTTTTTATTAATTTTATTTCAGTTTTAGTTATTTTAGTACATCAAGCTTAAACTAAATAAAGATGAGAAATGTTTTTTTTTTATATTTTACTTGATTTCAGTTAATGTTTATTTTATTTCAAGTAATAAAAATGGTTTTATGGTCTGTTTTAGTTTAATAACCCTGGTTTGTACAGTTTCAAAGCAGCTTCCCCAGCAATTCCCCAGAGTGTGATTATATGTAACTATTGATATCTGTGTAATATTTTGTGTGATTTTGGTGTGTTTGTGTCAGTCTCTAGAGGAAGTAGATGCTCCAGACAGCAAACATCTGACCAGTCCACCTCCACTGCCCCCTAAACCAGATCCAGTCCTGCTCAAGAACCATTTGGCAGCATTGGAAGGTGGGTGAACCTGTGGCAGAATCATGTTTCTGGACCGTCTGAAACCCTAAATGTCTTCATGTCTCCTCTGTGTGTCTTATGACAGAGAGTTTGCTTCAGTCCAGAGCTCTAATGCCTTCAGGACACAATGTGAATCCACTTCAGGCTTCAGAGTCGCCCACCAAAGTGCTCCACCAAGTTCCCAGAGATCAGGTGAGAAGACAGATTTACGCTCCAAAACCTTTGAAGCGGCTGATATTGACCCTTTTCACAAGACTGTGATGACGCGTTTAACGGTTTTTCATATTTGTTTTTTTTTTTAAATATATGCACATTTATAACACTATTATTTGTATTATATTTCCTTTGCATCAAATTACAAAAAACAAAAACTACTAGTTAACGCTAATCCATGGGTGTTTCTGATAAATTTGACATCGTTCTCTCTTCTGACTGCCGTTATCAGTCTCTCTCTATTTTTTTCCTTTTACTGAAAGTCATGAAAACACTATCGTGGAGTTTTTCTTTTGCTATTTGAGCAAATGGGAATGCAAAAAAATATATATTTGTGGTACTCTCCCATTCACTGCTCTTCAAGTTAAAGGAGTAGTTCACTTCCAGAACAAAAATTTACAGATAATGTACTCACCGCCTTGTCATCCAAGATGTTCATGTCTTTCTTTCGTCAGTCATAAAGAAATTATGTTTTTTTTAGGAAGATATTTCAGCATTTCTCTCTGTATAATGGACTTCTATGGTGCCCGCGAGTTTGAACTTCCAAAATGCAGTTTCAGTGCAGCTTCAGACAGCTCTAAACGATCCCAGCTGAGGAAGAAGGGTCTTATCTAGCGAAACGATTGGTCATTTTCTGAAAAAATGTTCAATTTATATACTGCGTGAACTCTGCGTGCATCTGTCCCATCTCATTTTCTCCTCCAACTTCAAAATCGTCCTACATTGTGTTTTTTATAAAGTGCGTTTGACCTTCTTTGCATGTCCACTTTGTAAACACTGGGTCGCTACTTCTGCAGCGATGTAGGACAGTTTTGAAGTTGGAGGAGAAAATGAGATGGGAGTTTTTTGACATATCCTAACTGTTTCGAACGGGACTGCACAGAGTACGCATGCGCATTCCAGAGCTACACAAGACGAGCGTTTGAGGTTAAAAAGTATATAATTAATTTTTTTTTTTTTTTAGAAAATGACTGACCATTTCGCTAGATAAGACCCTTCTTACTCAGCTGGGATCATTTAGAGCTGTCTGAAGCTGCACTGAAACTGCATTTTGGAGGTTCAAACTCACGGGCACCATAGAAGTCCGTTATATGGAGAGAAATGCTGAAATGTTTTCCTAAAAAAAACATAATTTCTTTATGACTGACGAAAGAAAGAAAGACATGAACATCTTGGATGACAAGGGGGGTGAGTACATTATCTGTAAATTTTTGTTCTGGAAGTGAACTACTCCTTTAACCCAACTATGACGACTTCTGCTGCTGAGAAACCCGGAAGTGTGAAAAAGGTCCATTGTTAAAATTGTTTGGCCAGAGGAGACCTGCCTCTCCCAGTGTAGCCTGGGTTCACCCAAGGATTTTATTCTTCTGTTGGCACCAAAATGGTGTTTTTCTTTCCTTGCCACCATCTCCTCCAGGAGCTCACTGGGGGAATGAAGCACTATATGCTGAGTTTCTAACTCAACTGACTGTTTAAACTACTTAGAGCTGGACATTCTAAAATGGTTAAGGTGCCTTAATGCATTGAAACAGTTATTAATAAAGGACTCATCTGGATTCATCTGCTTGTCTGTACGTAGTATGCTTTAATAATATTGTGTTTACTGAGTTTGGTCTTTTAAAAACACCATTTTAATGCATTAAGCCACGTTAAGTGTTTTTCACATTAAGCATTTTAGAATGTCCCCATAGAGCTTGCTAATTACTTTTAGAAAATGTTAAACTCACATCAGACGTTTTGATGACTCTCGCTTACAACAAAGCTGAGCGACAATTAAATGTATAAATTCAACAAAACTGAACAACATATAAATCTCATAATAGAATGAAACGGACTGATGATTAAATCTCTTAATCAAACAAAACTGGCTGACATATAAATCTCATAATAGAATGGAACCCACTGAAATTTAAATCTCTGAATCAAACAAAACTGACCAACACTTAAATCTCTGAATGGAACGAAACCAACCTAAGTTTAAATCTCATAATCAAACAAAACCAACTATCATTTAAATCTTGTAATCAAATGAAACTGACTGACATTTAATTCTCATAATGGAATAAAACTGACCAACTTTTAAATCTCGTACTGGAACGAAACTGACGGAATGAAACCAAAGACTTTATATATAGGAAGACTGTACACTCCTGTTACTTATGAATGGGAGAAAGTGTAATACCCAATATGGTGAATAAGCCCCGCCCTCTAAATGAAAGAGCCAATTGTTGCTTAGTAAAGTCATCGCATCATTGCAGCAGCCGTTAGAAGCTCCGGTTCCTATAGAAACAGGCAGAGTTCGCAAACTCGCGCTCATGACTGTGCATGCGCATTGGCAGTTCTAGCAACAAAAACAAGCTTTTTTTAAATGGTATTTGAATATAATAAACAAGCTTTATGAGACTTGTTTTCAAATATGAAATTTAATCGTAAGCATAGTGAACAGTTTTGAAGAATTTGATGTTTCCCGATTTAAAGAGCACTTGCATGCCCGAGAGGCGTTTCAAATATGGCTGCTGAGTGAAATGACCGACCAATGTTTAAATCTTGTAATCAAACGAAACGGACCAACATTTAATTCTCATAATGGAACAAAACCGACCGACATTTAAATCTTGTAATGGAATGAAACCGACCAATATTTAATTCTCATAATGGAACAAAACCGACCGACATTTAAATCTTGTAATCAAACAAAACCGACCAACATTTAATTCTCGTAACGGAACGAAACAGACCGACATTTAAATCTTGTAATCAAACTAAACTGACTGACACTTATATCTCGTAATGGAACAAAACCGACTGATGTTTAAATCTCTTAGCGGAACAAAATTAACTGATATTTAAATCTCTTAACGGTTAAGAGATTTAATTATTGGTCAGTTTCGTTCCACTGAAGAGATTTAAACAACAGTTTCATTCAGTTAAGACTGAACAATGTTTAAATCTCTTAATGGAACAAAACCAAACAATGTTTAAATCTCTTTAATGCAATGAAACTGACTGACATTTAAATCTCTTATTTGAACAAAATGTAACATTTAAATCTCTTAACCAATCCAAACCAACCAACATTTGAATCTCTTAACCGTATGAAACCAATTATTATTATTAAACCGATAAATTAAATCTCTCAGTTGCCTCTGAATGCTCATATGTGTGTTTGAGTCACTGTGACACTGATATATGTGCTAGACAACATTATAAATATAATATAGCTTGATATAAGTCCAGAGGAATCCATCATGTGGCTGTATTGTAGAACACGAAGGCATTACGGACATAACAGTATGAATTTCTGTAAAGCTGCTTTGAAACAATTGTGAAAAATGTTATACTAAAGCAATAAGCCCCAAGAAGCTGTGGTTTACAGTGAATTTATAACAGCTAAGTTGTCAACGTGGAGCGGAGTGCCTAAAACTCCCTTAGCTGTTATAAATTCACTGTAAACCACGTCTTCACGGGGCTTATTGCTTTTATAAAACGGTTATTCCATAAATGTAGTTAGGTTTCACAAAATAAAACAAAGCAAATAAAATGTAATGATATTTATAAAAACATTATTCTTCTGCCAAACAATGTAGAGCCTCAGAAACAGTTGTGGGTGCAACAAAGTGACACAGACATAAACAAAGGTGTATGTTTGTAGAGTAATTTACAACGGCTTCGAACGCGGCTCAACCAATCAGAATCAAGAACCGGAACTATCCGTTTTATAAAAGTAAATCTGAATTCTAACACCATGTCCTAACTACACGCGACGCAACGCCGCGCCACACAATAAAAGGTATCTTTTCCAAGTTAATCAGAGTTTTTGTCCTAACTAGCCACGACGGCGACACACAAAAGTTCTAATTTAGAAATGTTTCTATTTCCGCGACGTCGCGGCTGGAACAACAACATACAAACTATATGCCAGTGATAATCTCAGGTACTGATTATGTGCTTTATTCAAAGTTAAACGTGTCTAATGTGAGTTTGAATGTCATATTGCGTGGCATTTATAGCCATAACCAACGAGTGTATTCCATAACAAAGATGGTATCAGTCACTCAGTATGTACATTTAATAATGTTAAAAAGGTTTAATATTTATGAATTAGATTATAAACGTATCCATTTCACTTCCAGAGAGAGCCCGCCCACACACGCTTCTGATTGGCTGAGATATTTGACTGATTCTGTCACGTCGCGTCTAGTGTGGACACTCAAATTGTGTTTCGCTGGAATCTTGCCGTGTCACGTGTAGTTAGGACATGGTGTAAGATGCCTTGCTTTGGATGTCTTCCTGGAAACTGGCTGCATGTTCTTCTAGATGTTCCTCTGTCTGTCGCTGTAGATGGGCTCGAGGATTTCCCCGCTGGTTCCTCAAGAACACGCGTCTGAACCCAGCCTGCTGCCATCCGAGAATCACGCAAACGCTCTGACTCTGAACTCCCGCTCGCTGAGTCTCAGACACTCCAGCCGTCGCGGATCCCAGCGCACCGAGATCCTCAGCGGCCGGACGGGGAGCCTGTCCTTTTTACCAATGGATTTACCAATGGAGCGGCTTCCGGTGCGCAACTGCAGCCCAGTGTTCATGCACATCGAGTCTTCGCCCGTCCGCTTCGACAGCCTCCCCAAACCGCTCATGAGCTCCATCCGGGAGCGCCGCGAGCCGGACGAAAAGGAGAAACCCATCTACGATACTCCCAGCAGACGCAGCCTCCCGCAGGATTTCCGCAGGACTCCTCCAGCTTACGGTTCGAGGGAGTTCCTCCTGAGCAGCGCTGCGTACGGATACAGCAGTCGCTCGCATCTGTCTTCTTCCTCGTCTTCATCGCTCACCCGAACGCCTCGGACCGCTAGCTCACCGCTGCACTTTAACCGCTCTCTATCGCCCTCTATCGATCAGTCTCTGGAACGACAGTCGCAGCTCCCTCCATCCACTTTCCCAGCTCCGCTTCCAACCTCCTCCTACGGGCCGCAGAAAGCACTGGCTAACATCAGAGGAGGAGAAAGACCCGAACCGGAACTATGAGTCCCGGAAAACCTGGAAATATCAGGGGATTCAACTAAAAAAGAAAGATATTTTGAAGAATGTGTTTAACCAGGCTCGGTTAAACACTATGCACCCTCAAACGAAATCAATAGCACCCTCAGTTAAAGCAGTATTAATGAAATTTCATTGCAGATTTGGTCAACTATCCAGTGCGCTATGGTTTGCGCTCTGGAGCTCGGTTTCTTTTTCAAAGTGTTTTTGCAGCGTTGAGAAATGCAGCCAATCACAGACATATCTGTTGTTTTTTTGAATCAGAGGTGTTTTAGTTAGAATCCACTCACCGCTCAAATCACCAGAGGTTTTATTCAGGTGTTGTGTTCAGCACATTATAACAAAGTGAAGACGCAATGAAAATAAGAGATTTGTTGTGCAGCTTCATTGATTATATCTTTGTGAGATCATGATGAACTAAGATGTGTGACAGCTTTTAGTGATTATAAATGGAGTGCTCTTTGCACCATACCATCTTTTGGCATTAAAATAGTACTGTCAGGATTTACTAAAGACGCGCAGTGAAGAATTAGCGCTGAAAAGGCGTGGACACAGTTATTTTTGCGCCTGACCTTATTGAATATGCATTTGTAGGAGTTTCCCTTTCAGACACAAAATTTATGGGAGGAGATTATTCAAATGAATCACTGAACATATAGTTTGCCAAGCCATGTTATTTTTAATTTGCTTCAGGAAATAAAAGACGACTTGGACCCTCAACTATGAGTCACACAATACCAGCTCTATCAAAACTTCTTGCAAACCTTCATTTTTTGGCCTCTGGTTCTTTTCAAAGTACTGTGGCTTCTTTATTCTTTATTTGCGACTACGCTATTGCCCTCTATCTATCTATCAGTCTCTGGAGCGACAGTCGCAGCTCCCTCCATCCACTTTCCCAGCTCCGCTTCCAAGCTCCTCCTAAAGCACTGGCTAACATCAGAGGAGGAGAAAGACCCGAACCGGAACTATGATTCCTGGAAAACCTGGAAATATCAGGGAATTCACCTAAAAAAAGAAGAATGTGTTTAAACAGAGTCATTGACCCCCATTGACTTCCATAGTACATTTACATTTATTCATTTAGCAGACAATTTTATCCAAAGCGACTTACAAATGAGGACAATAGAACCAATCAAAACTAACAAAAGAGCAACAATATGCAAGTGCTATAACAAGTCTTGGTTAGCCTAATGCAGTAATATGTATATATATATGTATGTATATATCTATATCTATATCCACACACTGTATGTGTGCAGTCAAACCAAAAATTATTCAGACACCAGATATAATTTTTGATATTTTTTTATTGGTGGGTGCAGGACACTATAGTTGATTTATGTAAGTGAGGATAGCAAAATAAAGTAAACTGTGAGATATTATACCCAAAAATTCTTAATACAGTACCAGTAAAATTTATAAAAATTTGGGCACAAAAATTTGATTTGACACTTTGACCTGAGCATGTTTTGTTCCATACCTTTCTATCAAAGTTATCTGACATTATCAAGATGAATTTGTTCTGACACAGTTTAACTCTTGAGTTCTTGTCATATTTTATTACCATTTTCTAAACTATAGTGAATAAACTGTGATAATGTGAGAAATGTTGAAGGTGTCTGAATAAATTTTGGGTTGACTGTAAATATATATATATATATATATATATATATATATATTATGAAAAATAATGAAAAATATTATGAAAAAAGTCAATGGGTACTGTTGACTGTTTGTTTACCAACATTCTTCAAAATATCTTCTTTTGTGTTTAACAGCTGAAAGAAACTAATACAGGTTTGGAACAACTTGAGGGAGAATAAATGACGAAAATTTTTCATTTTTGGGTGAACTGTCACTTTAAACAGTGATCATCCAGAATGGAAAATTTTCAATTGGTCTAAAATTCTTTGTTGAAAGGTGTTGGGAACCCTGTAGAAATGCTGATATCCTGTCAGGGTTATTATCGTTAACTAAAACTAATGAAAAACATATTTGTTATTTGAAATAAAATAAATATTAAAATAAAATATTAAAAAATTACTTATTTTATTTCAGCTAGTTGCCAAGGCTAATAAAATGAGAGACATTTAAAAACAATAAAAACGCAACAGATTTACTAAAACTTCAACTAAAATACAAGTGAAAACAGAAAATGTAAAAATAAAATCTAATTTAAAATAATAACAACTAAAATAGTATATCAAAGATACTAAAATAACACTATATCCAATCAATTATTCTTCTATTTATGTATTTTTCAAATGTATTTACAGGAATATATTGCAGTCAGATATTATATCCAGAAAAATTAGTTTTAAATATCTTTAGTTTCTTTTTTAAATTTTAATAACTCAACAACGGCTTTTGCCAAAGCAGCAAAGAAGCTGGCATGGATTTAATAAACAAATCTATAAGCATTATTAGAGGACAAGAAAGACTTCATTCTGTGCTTTAAGACAGAGTTATTTGTTAATTGTATTATTTAATGTCAAATATATTTGTTTTGTTACTACTTTTTTTCTGTTTCAATATTGTGTTTTATAATTTAATTCTTGGCTAATAAAGTTTGATTTATTGACTTGATGGTTTTGGTTTCTGCTCTCAGTGAACTTTATATTCTTGGTAATATTAGATCTGATATTTAAATGCCTTCAATCAGAGGAAGCAGGCTGTTTTATGTCAGATTGTTTTCATAAAGGTCAAAATCCCACAGTAAAAACCAGATTTCCTTGATTTCATTAGTAAGAATGGGAATATTACAGAAGCAGAAGTTCCCTCTGGTGTTCACTGAGACAAATTACATGTCACTCCACTGATGAACTGGAAAGTTCATATAAACAGTGTACACGTGTCTCTGAATCTCCCCAGCTAAACATTTACAAGTGTAAAAATGATGCAAAATATGGAAAAGCACATCATCAGACGTCCTTTAATATTGATGTGCCAAAATGAATAAATCATGCAGTAAATCATGTTTATTTGAGCTCTCTGTGTTCATATATGCAGACCTTCCTGATTAAACCCAGTGATCGGACACGGGAGCGCGCTGGAATCACTTTGATCAAATATTAACAGCCGGCTCCACTATATGACTCTGAAAGGCTTTTATTGGAGAGGTGTTTGATGTGCCGGTTCGGCCGAGGTTATCAGCCACGCCGCGGTGATTCTGCGTGCTCACGAGCATCAATGAAAGTCAATGACTGACATTCTGCACCTTCTCCTTTGTGTTTCACAGAATAAAGGCAATCAAATAGTTTTGAAGTGACATCAGGGAGAGTAAATGCTTTGTTTTGCTTAAACAGGTTGCTTGCAGTTGTAACTATAAGGCTGTCCATTTAACCAGAGGTGGAAAGAGTACTAAAATATTCTACTCAAATAAAAGTAGGGTAGAGTGGGGGAAAATGCTAAATGTGTTTTAAATGTGTAAATGTGTTCAGAAAAGTTATCATAGTTTTAGTGACAATGACATAAATTAAAAACAAAGTATGAGAAATGTCCAGAGTTTTCATGTTATTAGAATTTTAACAAAAATTAAATTTGTACCGAGGGGGTTTTTTGCTCCACAGGCTCCCCAGTCTTACAAAGCAATTTGCTTTAAACATTTACAGTAAAATCAGAGTACAGTTTTAGCTTCAAATTAAAAAGAATATAATCAATAATTATGAGTTACAAAACTAGCTACCTGATGCTAACTTGAGGTCATTTTTAAATATAAAATCCAAATATTATTATTCAACCAACTATTTAGAATACATTTGATGGAAAACAAAGGATTTGATGTTCAGAACAGAATAACTACAGTAATTGCCCATTGCTCCCTGGGGGCGTTTTACCCCACAGACTATGTTTGAGGAAAAAAATAAAAAAATAAATAAATAAATAATATATATATATGTCATTCTGAAAATATAATTATTTTTCTATTAAATAACACGTAATCTCTATCTACAGGCCCTACTGCTCTCATATCATATATAACTGTGATGTTCTACAAAACAACAAGCTTTAAAACACTTTCTTACTGCTGAAAATGAGATCATTTACTGTGAAATGGGTTTTCTCTCCGGTGCATCACCAGTCTAAGCTTCATGATAAAAACTTCTACATCACTCTTCTCAACGTAGTCCATAGTTACAATAAAAATGTATCTTGACTTTATCTTGTGGTTATTTTGGGAAAAACAGTAGGGGGTCGTTTTACCCCACTCTACCCTAACTATTTAGTTTCCAAAGGCACTCATTGCTTGTTATGATCTAAAAATGCATGTATGTATTAAAGTAAAAATGGATGATAAATATGTCTTTCGAATGGAAATACATAGCAAGTACTTTGGGTGTCTTGTTCCTCATATACTATTAATTTTCATATAAAAGCAACAGAACTGAAATTCTGTTAGCAACACATGCATGAACGTGAATAACACAATATCAGCCTTTGATCTCGTAGGTATCTGTTCTGCTTCCAGAGGTCAGAACACATCTCAAATGAGCCTATTTACTTCTTTCCTGAGTGAATCAACCCTTGGAACGAATCGAATGAATGACTCAATGACTCATTCATGAAGACATTTACTGCCACATACTGGTTTTAGTTTCTTTTATAGGGTATCATTTCATTAAAAAATAATTTCATAATAGGATTAATATGCAATTAATTAGATTAATCAATCGCTGCATTGTGTAATTATATTCTGGTTCTGGTTTTCATGTACAGTAAATGAATCAAACACCTCTTAAGCCATTACTTTAGGCTAATGCACATAATGCTAATATGAAGAAACAACCAAATATCAAAATTAAATGTAAATCTATGTAATGGTTTATAAAGAGACAAGAAACATTTATTGTAAAAGTACATGCATTTTTGTGTTAAACAAATGACTAATAATTCATACTTATTTTAATTTTTTTTTCAGTACATGGCAGTAAAATTTAAAATGCTTTCTTAATAAATATAATTTTTTAGAAAAAGTAAATGTAAATCCCTGTGATGGTTCATGCAGAGACTTCTTGGAATATAATTTTTTTTGAAATATCCACATTTTTACAGAAAAATTTACATGCATGTTCATGTTAAATTACTGAAAATTCATACTTTTTTTTTTTTTAATTTTTCAGTATTTTACAGTAAAATTGGAAGTGTTGTCTTTGTAAATTTAATAGAATGTAAATAACTAAATATCTAAATTAAATGTAAATCAGTGTAATTCATGCAGAGACTTTGGGAATATAATTTTCAACCTAAAAGTGAGCCTTGCTTTTTACATAAAATTCTTACAAACTTTTAAATTAATATAAAGCATCGTTGATAAGGTAATTAATACTCTTTTTTTCATTAAAATTTAAAGTGTTGTCTTTGTAAATAAAATTTAAATAAATGTTGAATGTTGTAAATGTTCACTGATAAAGTAATTCATTATTGTCATTTTTCATATTTTAAGGTAAAAATGTATTGTCTTTTGTAAATATATTTTTAGTAAGGTAAAGTACAGTTAATCAAGTCTTCACTGTAGCATTTTTACATTCTTCTCCTGTCGTAATGACATGTCTTAGTGTGTATTTCTCAGAGGAAATTTGGCAGCGCTTCATTAATTCACATGACTTTCTCTGGATGTTTTATCTCCATTAATGGATTCTCATTCTCTCTAATGAAGATGGTGTACAGGCGCGAGGCTCGCTGCTGTCTGCCTGATTTTATGCTTGAAACGCAGTGACATTCGGCTGGATTTCAACACTCTCAGTCCCGCATGATGAAATGCCTCCTGTGGTGGCGGCAGAAAGAGCCGAATAAATCATCCGGCCGGATAGCTGCTCTCCGGGGGAAGTTGTCTTACATTCATTATTAATCACAATTCAGAAAGAGTTGTTCCCTATTTATTATTCATCATAAAACTGCTCTGGGCTCTTTCCCATCGTGGTGTAGCTGGAGGGAGTGTTTGCGTTCACCACAGGTGTGTGACAGATCCAACCTTCAGACCCGACTCCAGTCTCACCTCCAGATGAAAACAGACCGTCAGATTCTGAATGACGAAACCACATTCATAAGCCATTTTACTTCCATAAACTTCACAGGTAAAGCTGCAGCAAGGAATAGCTCAGCAAAAATGAAAATCTGCTTAAAATGTGCCACCTAAGATTAGGATGAGTTTGTTTGTTCATCAGATTTGGAGAAATGTGTCTCTGCATCAGTGTCTCAGCAATGGATGCTCTGCAGTGAATGGGTGCCGTCAGAATGAGAGTCCAAACAGCTGATAAAAACATCACAATAATCCACAAGTAACCCACACCACTCCAGTCCATCAGTTAACATCTGGAGAAGACAAAAGCTGAAACACATCCAGCATTAAGATGTTTTTAACTAAAATATGAGTCCATAATGCATAATAACACTTGCTCCAGTGAAAAGTGTTCTGATCTGAATCAGGAGAGAAATCTGAATCTTACATGTTATTGACTGTGTTTTATGTGTCACAGGTTTGTTTATGAGACTGGAGGTCAGTATGATGACACACAGATGAATGACTGTGTTTGTAGGCCAAAACCCAAAAGCAAGTTACATTTTAGCACTTCTGCTTCCATCATCCTAAAGTCAAATAGCAAATTAAACACTTGCTTAGGAAATACAAATGTGAAAAAACATACACCAAGGAAAAAAGCCAGGGATTCAAGGATAGCCAAATAATACATAGCAATTAAAATTCAAAACAGAGAGGGAGAGAGAAAAAATCCATAAAATAAATAAATGAATAAGCAGATCACATAACAACAAACATAATCTTTCATACAAAACATAAATTAATTATTAAATAAAAATTATACAAAAACACCAAAAAGTGAGCATACATTCAACATTTTAGTTGCCTTTATGTTACAGGAGGTAGACAAAGATTTAATATAGATTTCAGGTTACACAAGGTGTCCTTGTTGTTACAGTGTATTTATACATTTAAGTACTGAGTAATATTAATTTACATGTACTTACTATATGGTTAGGGTTAGGATTAGGGTTTGGCTTAGGGTTGCCTGCATGTAATTATGCTAAATTTATTGTTATTATAATAGTAAGTACATGTGTAACAAGGACACCTTAAAATAAAGTCTTACCATATTTTAATATCTTCTTGAAAGTGAGAAAAGTGGGGGATAAATTTCATAATCTCGCATTTGTGGATAAAATATTTTGCAAGCAAAATAGTTAAATTGCAAAGAATGTAGACAATTCCATATGGCTTCTCAAAAGTGAAAAATCCAAACAAAACATCTTTAAAGAATAGCTCATTATGTATGAAGTTTACAATGAACTGGCAAATGTCTTGATGAAGTTTTCTTGTGTGAACACAATCCCAAAAAAAGATGTAAGACGTGTTGGGTTTTTGTCGAAAGTGATGCAAACTTCACAAATACATCATCACTGCAGGACTTCATTACAACAACAAACATGTATTTTGTGGAGCAAATGTGGTGCTATAATATTACGGTGAGTTGTTTAGCAGCAGATGAACTGGAGAGAAATAACTGCAACCCTCTCATTAACTATTCATTGACTTTGAACAGTCCAGAAACTTTCATGTTCTCTTTTAGTGTCTGAGAGAGAGAGAGAGAGAGAGAGAGAGAGAGAGAGAGTGTGTGTGTGTGTGTGTGTGTGTGTTCAGTAGTGTTGGGGAGTAACTAGTTACATGTAATGGAATTACGTAATTTAATTACAAAATAAATGTAACTGTAATCAAAATAAATTTAACTGTAATCAAAATTTGTAGTTAAATTACAGTTACTTATGAAAATGTTAATGATTACAAAGAGGGTTACATCTGAATATTTTTACACACATACAGATATGATTGATTTCTTTCCCAAACTGCACTGACTGCTCTAAAATACGAGACACCTATGTTTCAGGAGTTTAGGAAACAGAATAGAATAAACTCTTTTATTTAATATTTGGTTTTATGTATATGCTTTATTTTCAAAATTAACTCTTTTTTTCCACAAGGCATTGTTTGCTGTCATAACTATGCAAAGATTTGATTTCAAAACCAGTATCATAGCTATTAAACTATATCTTATTATTTTAAATCTGTATTTAACCTTAGAATGATCTGAAAGTAAAAAGAGCTGCTAAAGTCTGATTTTGTGGTGGCTGTGCTTTAAAATTAAATGATTATGATCTTAAATCAAGTTATGAAGGATTTTGAAAGTCTGACAGTAATCAGTGTTGAGTACTACTGTATATGTTTGAAAATGTTTAACAGTTGAAAACATTCAACTTTTCTAAACAGAAATTTAGAAAAGTAAGCAAAAAGTAATCAAATGTAATCAGTTACATTACTATATTAAAGTAATTGAAATAGGTAAACTACTAATTACATTTTGTAACCTATTATATTTGGTGTTCAGTGAGTGTGTGTTCATGGATGTGTGTGTTTGTGTGTGTGTGAACTTGGTACTACTTTGTGAGGACCAAAAGACTGCACAAAGATAATAAAACTAGGAAAGTTTGACTTAAATCGGACCCCACAAGACATGATCTTTTATACAAGACTATAAGATGACTAAATATACTATCGTCCAAACCTACACCAAACCTAAACCAACCAGTCACTCAAAGCATTCTTATATTTAGATATAAGAATGTTTTAACATTCTTAAAACATTTTAACATTCTTAAAACATGTTTTAACATTTCTATATATATATATATATATATATATATATATATATATATATATATATATATCACGAATCCTGTCCATGCACTTCCAGTCGCTCACCACCAGAGGTCACCCACTCACTACATGGACTCTTGCACTACACTAACTGTTGCACGTCTGCAGAACCTCCTGAAGCAGCGGTGCTCGCTTCAGCTCCTTGCTTGGTGGTGGTGCCCAGCAAAGCACCTTCAGCCTGTCAAGTTGAACTATCCTTATATTCTGACAGTACTACTGTAGAACCTCCAAAGGTGGCGGCATCTGCTGCAGAACCTCTAGAGGTGTCAGTGGTATCCACCTGTGAACTCTCGCACTGTCCTGTCACGGCTAAGAAGGCCGTCTGTGAACTCTCGCCCTGCCCCGTCACGGCTAAGAAGGCCGTCTGTGAACTCTCGCCCCGGCCCCGTCACGGCTAAGGAGGCCGTCTGTGAGCTCTTGCCCTGTCCTGTCACAGCTAAGGAGGCCATCTGTGAGCTCTCATCCTGCCCTTTCACGGCTATGGAGGCCGTCAATGAATCCTCATCCTGTCCTGTTGCAGCCAGTAGGGCTGTCCCTGAAAGCTCGTCCTGTTCTGTCACGGCCACAGAGGCCGCTCTTGAACTGTTGCCC
This sequence comes from Spinibarbus caldwelli, assembly GCA_039654775.1. Taxonomy (NCBI): domain Eukaryota; kingdom Metazoa; phylum Chordata; class Actinopteri; order Cypriniformes; family Cyprinidae; genus Spinibarbus; species Spinibarbus caldwelli. The sequence goes on from CM077267.1 coordinate 557,932, forward strand.
TGCTCTGAACTGGCCATAGAGGCCAATTATCAACTATCAGCCTATCCAGAATCAACCCATGAATCTGTTTCTGAATTATCTGCCAGTCTTGTTTCCTTCAATGAACCTGATGTTGAATCACCTGTCTGTTTCGATCCAACTGACAATTCTGATGTCGTACTATCTGCCTGCCCTGTATCAGTCCATGAGTTGTTTGTCAGGTCAGTTCCAGTCAATGCTCTTGGTCTTGAACAGTCTGTTCACCCTATCTCTGCCAATATATCCTGTTCTGAATTGTCTGCTTATATGAGTTCAACTAATGTGTCTGATTTTGAATCATCCGTCTGTCCAGTTTCAATAACTGAACTGTCTGCCAGTCTAGTGTCAGTCAATGCATCTCACTGTGAACTGTCCGTTGGTTTAAATTCTGCAATCAAATCTGAGGGTGAATTATCAGCCTGTCCAGTTCCAGTCAGTGGGCCTATTTATGAACTTATTGTGTTCCCTGCCTTGTCCTTTGGGGCTATAAATGCTCTGTCTGTCTTGTATGTCTCAGTGTTCCCTAGGTCCCAGTCCCTGCCATGGTCTTCAGGTCCGTCTGCTCCGTTCTGGTGGTCTTCTGCTCCACCTGTTCCATCTGCTCTGCCGTGGTGGTCTGCTATCTGGCTGTGGTGGTCTTCTGCTCCGCCTGTACCGTCTGCTCCGCCCTGGTGGGCTCCTGCTCCGTCTGCTCCACCCTGGAGGACTCTAGTTCCGTCTGCTCTGCCCTGGTGGGCTCCTGCTTCGTCTGCTCCGCCCTGGTGGGCTCCTGTTCCGTCTGCTCCACTCTGGTGGGCTCCTGCTCCGTCTGCTCTGCCCTGGTGGGCTCCTGTCCCATCTGCTCCGCCCTGGTGGGCTCCAGTTCCATCTGCTCCGTCCTGGCTTCCTGCTCTGCTGGTTCTGCCCTGGTTCCCTGCTCCGCCTTGGTGCCCTGTTCTGCCGGCTCTGCCTCGGTCCCTGACCACTCCACTTCCACGTGGACCTGGTCCCTCCATCCCTCCCCCTGTTCTGCCTCCGCTCCACCGCCCTCCTGGATTGTATAGGAAGCCGCTGCTTGGGGGGGGGGGGGGGGGGGGCTATGTCACGAATCCTGTCCATGCTCACCACCAGAGGTCAACCGCTCACTACATGGACTCTTGCACTACACTAACTGTTGCACGTCACCCCCAGACTACATTTCCCAGCAGCCAATTCACTAATCACATGCTCACACCTGAGACTGATCACACAGCTGATTCCCATTACACCCCTTACTTAAGCCATGGACTTCCTCTCCCTCACTGCCGAGTGTTGTTTAGTGTATATCACTCTCATAGCGATAGCTACTCTACGGAGCCCACTTTAGTTATCATAGTCTTGCCTTGCCTTGTTTTCTCGTGTTCTGATTCTTGCCCGTGTTACCTGGATTAACCCTTGCCTTGCCGTTCGGACTCTGTTTGCACCTCGTTTGGATTATTGCTCGTGTACCTGGATTATCTCTCTGCCTTGCCCTGTTAGATATTGTTCACCGATCGCAGACCTACGCTTACCCTAGGATTACTCTTTGTCTTGCCACGTCTATGTCTGTTTGCTGTGTACTGACCAATGCTTGTTCCATGACCACGCCTTCTAATAAAGCCTTGCAAATGGATCCTCATGCCTCATGTCTCGTTACAGTATATAAGAATGTTAAAATGAAGTTAGGTTTCTGTGGCTGGTAGGTTTAGGGTTGGTGTAGGTTATGTCCATACGATAGTGAGTTTTAATATTCTATAAAACATTCTTTATTATCATTTTTAAGATGTTGTCTTTGTGAGGTCCAATTAAAGGTACAAAGTACTAAACAAAGTACTATATTTCTGTTTTTACTATCTTTGTGGGGACATTAGGACCCCACAAACTAGTATAAACATGGATGTGTGTGTGTTTGTGTTCATGGATGAGTGTATGTGTGTGTGTGTGTGTTTGTGTGTGTGTTCATGAATGAGTGTGTATGTGTGTGTGTGTGTGAGTGAGTGTGTGTGTTCATGGACGTGTGTGTGTGCGCGTGTGCGTGCGTGCGTGTGTGAGAGAGAGTGAGTGTGCGTGCGTGTGTGAGAGAGTGTGTGTGTGTGTGTGTGTGTGTGTGTGTGTGTGTGAGAGTGAGTGTGTGTGTTCATGGACGTGTGTGTGCATGGATGAGTGTGCGTGCGTGTGTGTGTCTGTGAGAGTGAGTGTATGTGTTCATGGATGTGTGTGTGTGTGAGAGAGTGTGTGTGCGCGCGTGTGAGAGTGAGTGTGTGTGTTCATGAATGTGTGTGTGTGTGCGTGCGTGTGTGTGAGAGATTGAGTGTGCGTGCGTGTGTGAGAGTGTGCGTGTGTGTGTGAGTGTGCGTGTGTGTGTGTGTGCGCTGCATCGCTCTCATTCGGATCTCATCTCTCTGACGCGGTTTACTGAGCGCTAATGATCTAATTTAATGAATGGCAAACACTAACTGGATGTGCTTCTCCTCTTCGTGTGTGTGTGAATCGTGCTGTTGATTCAGCAGCTTCTCCACTGCGCTGAGCTGCGTGCGTGCGCGTGTGCACTTCTGGGGGTGTGTGTGCGCGCGCGGGCGCGTGCGTGTGTGTGTGTGTGTGCATGATCGAGCGCATGTGGACGCGTGAGGCAGGAGGAAGGATGGCTGCTCATGTGTGAGCCGCAGACAGACAGCTGTATTTACCCAGAGGAACCGCGCACTCGCCGCTCTGCGTCGCCAGAATGCCTGCGGAGGTGATCGAGGTGAGTGTCTGCGTCGCTTTTCCCGCAGCGCGATGATGCTTGCGCGTCTGCAGTGGATGCCAGGGCTGGGTGGGCATCGCCTCGCCTCTGGATCTTTCCGTGCGCCGCTGCTGCTGTTCGCGTTGCAGCTTTACGCGTGTGGCAGAATCGCATGTAAATACAGAGGACTGATGCAGCATGCATGCGTGCAATAGCGCTCATACCGCAGGGGTTCTGTGTTTCTTGTGAGATTTAAACTCTGATGCGGCGCAACTCCTCTGGCATACCAAAACACGCTGCAGGCGCATATGCAGAGCGGGTGAAGTTGCTCTGTGCTCCATGATTCATGTGTCCTACTTGGGCTTGTGACAGCGGATCCGCTGCCCTTGATTCAGTCACTGACACTGAGATGATGTGCATGAGATGGATGATGGATGGATGGGCCACATGACGTAGTGGGTAAGACTGGTTACAAAAAGTAAAAGTATCTGGTGCTTTCAGCAGTGAGTCTATTTGCTTTCTTAATTCATGCTCTTATTGCAGTGCATGTCTTTATGAAGACGTAATGCTCGTCTTCATAGTCTGAAACGACTTTCCTTACATGCATATTTTTCATAAACAGATTTAATCTGTTCATAATCATTTGTGACCCTGGACCACAAAACCAGTCATAAGGGTCATTTTTTAAATTTGAGATTTAGGCATCATCTGAAAGCTGAGTAAATAAGCTTTCTATTTATGTATGGTTTGTTAGGATAGGACAATATTTGGCCCGAGATACAACTATTTGGAATCTGAGAGTGCAAAAAAATCTAAATATTGAGAAAATCACCTTTAAAGTTGTCCAAATGAAGTTCTTAGCAATGCATATATTACTAATCAGAAATTAAGTTTTGATATATTTACAGTAGGAAATTTACAAAATATCTTCATGGAACATGATCTTTACTTAATATCCTAATGATTTTTGGCATAAAAGAAAAATGGATAATTTTGACCCATACAATGTATTTTTGGCTGTTGTTACAAATATACCTGTGCTGGTTTTGTGGTCCAGGGTCACATTTACAGTATTTTTAAACAAATTTGCATGTGTTTTGTTCTAATTCAAATTACTTGATCATGTATTTTTTGCTCATTTCTCCCTTGTGAAAACTAACCATGGTGTTACACACAGTCAAATCAAAATTTATTCAGACACCGTCAACATTTCTCACATTATCACAGTTTATTTGGTATAGTTTAGAAAATGTTACTAAAATATGACAAGAACTCAGACAAGATGCTCAGACAAGACTCAAAAATATGACATACTCAACAAGATGGCGCCGCTCATGGCAGCCTTCGTTGCGTCGTCCACTGCTGTTTTTATGTTTTTGTTAGTTTGTCCTGTCTTTAGTCATATCCCTGCAATCAGTTTCACCAGAGACAAATTGCTGGACATTCGGAAGTACACATCACCCGATATTTCACCGGATTTTGTTTATTCTGATGTTCTGCTGGACATTGTAGTCGGTGGAGCAGCGGTGCTGTTTAGACGCTTCAGGACGCGCAGACGGGGGAAGCGAGCCAGCGCGCTCGTGAAGCTTCGTCTACGGGGATTAAGAACGCCTTTGCCTAGCATCCATCTGGTGAATCTCCGCTCTCTACCCAACAAAACGGACGAACTCCTTCTGCTTTCCCGGTTAAACAAGGATTTTTCAAACTCTGCTGCTCTGTGTTTCACGGAAAACTGGCTGAACGATGCCATTCCGGACAGTGTGCTTCATCTGCCGAGCTTTCAGCTGTTTAGAGCAGACCGCAACGCAGAATCAACGGGACGTGCTTTTACATCAATGAAAGGTGGTGTACAGATGTATCTGTGTTAAAGAAGATGTGCTGTTCAGATCTAGAAACGCTCTTCATTAACTGTAAACCTTTCTACTCGCTGCGGGAGTTTCACTCCTTCATTCTCGTGAGTGTTTACATTCCTCCGCAAGCGCACATGAGCTCAGCTTTACAGAAACTCGCTGATATGATCACAGACACAGAACAACAACACCCGGACTCTGTTTTAATCATTCTCGGGGACTTTAATAAAGCAAATCTCTCCCGCGAACTGCCAAAATACAGACAGCATGTTACATGTCCCACCAGAGACAGTAATATACTGGATCACTGTTACACAACAATAAAGGATGCATATCACTCTGTTCCACGAGCAGCTTTAGGACTCTCTGATCACTGCCTGGTTCATCTTATACCAACCTACAGGCAGAAACTGAAATCTGTTAAACCTGTGGTAAAGACTGTAAAGAGATGGACCAACGAGACAGAGCGGGTTTTACAAGCCTGTCTCGACCTTACTGATTGGAGTGTTTTTGAGGCTGCTGCAAACGATCTGGACGAGCTCACAGAGACTGTCACTTCATATATCAGTTTCTGTGAGGATTTGTGCATCCCTACCAGGACTCATTTAATCTACAACAATGACAAACCATGGTTCACTGTAAAACTCAGACAGCTCTGTCAGGAACAGAGAGGGGAACAGAGTCTTGTATAAACAGGCCAAATACACACTGGAAAAGAGATCAGAGTGGCAAAGAGGAATTATTCTGAAAAAATAAGCATCCAATTCTCTTCCAGTGACTCAGCATCAGTGTGGAAAGGTCTGAAAGAGAGAACCAACTACAAGACACCATCCCCCAGCACTCTGGAGAATCAACAACAAGCAGACGATCTGAATGAGTTCTACTGCAGGTTTGAAAAAACACCCCACACCCGCCCTGAACACCTCTCCACACAACCATTAACACCTCCAGCAACCCCCCTCTCCCCCACACCTGCAATTCAGATCAGAGAAGACGAGGTGCGCCAGGTCTTCCGGAAGCAGAAAAGGAAAAAAGCACCAGGCCCAGATTGTGTGACACCAGCCTGTCTGAAATCCTCTGCTGACTAGCTGGCCCCCATCTTCACACAGATCTTCAACAGATCACTGGAGCTGTGCGAAGTCCCTTCATGCTTCCAACGCTCCACCATCATCCCCATCCCAAAGAAATCCAAAATTACAGGACTAAATGACTACAGACCTGTGGCTCTAACGTCTGTGGTCATGAAGTCATTTGAAAAACTGGTGCTGGCCCACCTGAAGGACATCACTGGACCCTCGCTGGATCCTCTTCAGTTTGCCTACAGAGCAAACAGGTCTGTGGACGATGCAGTCAACATGGCAGCATTATGTTCTGCAACATCTAGACAGACCAGGGACTTATGTGAGGATCCTATTTGTGGACTTCAGCTCAGCCTTTAACACTATCATTCCAAACCGCCTCCTGCCCAAACTAACTCAGCTCTCCGTCCCCACCTCCGTCTGTCAGTGGATCACCAGCTTCCTGACAGACAGACAGCAGCTAGTTAGGCAAATTCTCATCCAGCACCCGCACCATCAGCACTGGAGCACCTCAGGGTTGCGTCCTCTCCCCACTGCTCTTCTCCCTCTACACCAACGACTGTACATCTAAAGACCCCTCTGTCAAGCTCCTGAAGTTTGCAGACGACATCACACTCATCGGCCTCATTCAGGACGGTGACGAGTCTGCTTACAGACAGGAGGTTAAGGAGCTGGCTGTCTGGTGCAGTCTTAACAACCTGGAGCTCAACACGCTCAAAACTGTGGAGATGATCGTGGACTTCAGGAGAAACCCCCCTGCACTCCCCCCACTCACCATCATGAACAGCACTGTGACTGCAGTAGAGTCATTCAGATTCCTGGGCACCACCATCTCCCAGGACCTGAAGTGGGACATTCACATAGACTCCAATGTTAAAAAGGCCCAGCAGAGGCTGTACTTCTTTCGCCAGCTGAGGAAGTTTAACCTGCCACAGGAGCTACTGAAACAGTTCTACTCTGCCATCATTGAATCCATCCTCTGCACTTCAATAACTGTCTGGTTCAGCTCAGCTACCAAATCTGACCTCAGAAGACTACAGAGGGTAGTCCGGTCTGCTGAGCAAATCATTGGTACAACCTTCCCCACTCTCCAAGAACTGTACTCATCCAGAGTGAGCAAAAGACCTGGTAAAATCACTCTGGACCCCTCACATCCAGCACACTCTCTCTTTGAACTGTTGCAGTCTGGTCGACGCTACAGAGCTCTGAGCACCAGAACGACCAGACACAGGAACAGTTTCTTCCCTCAGGCAATCCATCTCATGAACACTTGACAATAATAACACACACTATGTATACACTTATTTATCTATCACTTATTTACACTTATTATCTGTGGGCAGTCGTGGCCTAATGGATAGAGAGTTGGACTTGTAACCCGAAGGTCGTGGGTTCAAGTCTCAGGTACGGCAGGTCACGACTGAGGTGAGACCCTTGAGCAAGGCACCAAAAACCCCCCAACTGCTCCCCGGGCGCCGCAGCATTGGCTGCCCACTGCTCCAGGTGTATGTTCACTACTGTGTGTGTGCACTTGGATGGGTTAAATGCAGAGCACAAATTCCAAGTATGGGTTACCGTACTTGGCCACACATCACTCCCCTTTCCCCTTTCCCTTTTTTAGGGGGCAGTCGTGGCCTAATGGATAGAGAGTTGGACTTGTAACCCGAAGGTCGTGGGTTCAAGTCTCAGGTACGGCAGGTCACGACTGAGGTGAGACCCTTGAGCAAGGCACCAAAAACCCCCCAACTGCTCCCCGGGCGCCGCAGCATTGGCTGCCCACTGCTCCAGGTGCATGTTCACTACTGTGTGTATGCACTTGGATGGGTTAAATGCAGAGCACAAATTCCAAGTATGGGTCACCATACTTGGCCACATACCACTTCCCTTTCCCTTTCCCTTCCCCTTTCCTAACACACATACTTAGTCTACATTTCAATTTGCACATAATATACCTGTACATACAAAACTGTCTGCTGTTATATACCTGTACATACAATTGTCAATTTGTATATTGTTATTCCTTATTTACTTGTTCTTTTTAATTCTTCTTTTTATTATCTGTTTTTTGTTCTGTCACTGTCATTCTGTTGCGCTGTGGTAGCTTCTGTCATGAAAACAAATTCCTCGTATGTGTAAACATACCTGGCAACAAAGCTCATTCTGATTCTGATTCTGAGTTAAACTGTGTCAGAACAAATTCATCCTGATAATGTCAGATAACTTTGATAGAAAGGTATGTGACAAAATATGGTCAGGTCAAAGTGTCAAATCAAATTTTTGCTCCCAAATGTTTATTGATTTAACAGGTAGTCCACTGTATGAAGAAGTTTTGGGTATAATATGTCAGAGTTTACTTTATTTTGTCTATCCTCACTTACATAAATGAACTATAGTGTATAGTGTCCTGCACCCACTAGTAAAAAAAATATCAAAAATTTTATCTGGTGTCTGAATATTTTTTGGTTTGACTGTAAGTGGAAACTGTAGTATAGCCATGTTTTATTTTGCCAGATTTATGATTATTATTCCCAAATTACATGGTTCAGATAGTGTTAACCATGGTCAGTTTGTGGTTACTGCTGTTTTACTGCACATACTGTGCTATACTTGAACTATGGTTACTATAGTAAAAAAAAATGCTGGGTTGTTTCAACCCAACCTTGTGTCAAATATGGACAAACCCAGATGTTGGGTTAAATTTTTAAATTACATTTTTAACCCAACAACTGGGTTAGTCCATATTTGACACAAGGTTGGGTTGAAACAACCCAGCATTTTTTAGAATGTTATAAAACAATTTCATGATTATTATTTTTTTTGACTAGTATTTACAATATTTATGGTTCAAAATATAAATTCTGTAAATATTGTTCTGATTGAAAAAAACCCCAATTTGATTGTTGTATACAAATACAAAAAGTATGTATTAATAATATATACTCAGATTGTTTCAAATGAGTCAAAAACCATTTTCCCCCATTTTTAGTGGCATTTTCCAAGTCAAGCATCACTGTTAGTTGCAACACCCTAACAACCACTCAGAACACCTTAGCAACTGCATAGCAACACTATCAACACACTATCAGTTTTTCACAGGCAAACACCACTCATATTCTCTACAGGCACCTTTTTTAATCAGGTTGTTTCAGAGCAGATCCACGTTAATCAATAACAGAATCAATGATGCAAAAAAGTCAGTTGATTCAACTGAATCAAGTCAAATGTCTTCAGATGTCTTTGTAAAAGCCATAAATGTCACTTGCTTTGCTTTGTCAACTAATGCAATGACATTCACACATGCATGAACTGAATTGAGTTGAATAATGACTCTTGTCTTCTGTAGAGCTGCTTAGAAATGAAATTGATTGCATTAGTGCTGCAAACTTCAGCAAATATGAGACAAATTCAGATTCTGCTGTAAAGCAACGCTGAAAAGTCAACAGTGTCATTATTCAACTCAATTCAGTTCAGTGTTGATTCAGTTCATTTCAATAACTAAAGCGCATCACTTTCCTGTCTTTTCTTTTTCAAGGAAGAAATTAACACTATGCAGTGCAATCCTGAAACTTTTTTATTTTTGTTTTAATAGTGCTATATATAATACAGATTTTTTCAAAGCAATTCGCAAAATAAACAGGACAATAACAATCAATGATGCAAACAAGCCAGTTGATTCAATTGAATCAAGTCAGTGTTGATTCAATTCAGTTCAGTTACTGTGTGAAGTTCATCAATTATGAAACAAATTCAATTCAGCTCTACAAAAGATAACAGTCATTATTAAGATTAATTCTGTTAAATGATGATTCAGTCCAGGTTAATAACAGTTTAGATGTTGCAAAATTCATTAATGATGAAACGAATTGGCTGTACAGAACATAATAGTGTCATTATTCAGCTCAAATCAGTTCGTGCATGTGTGAATGTCATTGCATTAAATCAATTAAATCAAAGTAAGTGTCATTTATTGTAAGAAAGGATGTGCTAAACACTTTTCTGGCTTTTTTAAAGGTGTTTGTAAGTAATAAATGAGTAGAATGATGACAGATGTGTTGTAGATGTCCGTGTGCTCACGTCTGATCCGTATAGAGTTATTTCTCTCTTGTTAGTAGATACGGTGAGAATGTTTTTCCTGAGTCGTCTCTTGAAGTGTGTGTTGTGTTTATGAAGCTGCGCTCATATATAATTCACCGCTGCTCTGGAGGAAGTTCTGCTTGCTTTACTTAAGCGTGTTTGCCATTGCTGAGACCAGAATAATTCAGCGAAATCGCCCAGAGGTGTTTTTACACCAAGAGCTTTCCGTCATCTCATAATGCTCTTTTATGTGGAGACATTCGTCAGGATGGTTTGAGAAACTCTGTGGTGATAAACATGACCCGTGTGTTAACGTCTCCTCTTCATGTTCTTCCGTTTGGTCCAAAAGAAGCCGGATCCAGAGGAACCGCCGGTCGAATCTTCAGCTCAAGACACCAAAGAGCAGACGGCAGAAACCCCATCCTCAGACGCGTCCAACCCCGCAAGCTCAAACCACACAGAAACACATGTAGGAATGCTGCAGATAATGATTTCTGATCAGGAATTATAAATCATTCATTTATATAAAGAACCTGTTAAAATAATGATTTCTTTGTTCTCAGATGTAAGCCAAACTATGAAAATCTAAATCTTTTTTTATTCATTTATTGCATTGCCTAATGATACCCGGTTATTAAGCAAATGTATGTTTAAAATAAGCAGACAGATGCCAACTATGATGTTTTTCCTCAGTATTTTTGTCTATTTTTTTTTTTTCAGTGCAAGCATCTAAACATTCTTAACCCTCATAATACATTCAAAGTCTATATATTATTTTCTCATTCCAGGTCCGTTTTAATCTGAAGAATTGTAGTTTTATTAAACAGTCATAAATTAATAGTTCTCAAGTAAATCCATATTGTATTTCATCAGCAACTTCTCATTGAGCGAATGTAAAAAATTTATTTGAATGTTTACGTTATCACCATGTTTTACTGCATTTATTCCTTTTTGATTATTAAATAATTCAGAAATTCCTTGAAATTTCAGTTTACACATGAACCACACCAAAAATAAATAAATAAATAAATAAAAATATGATGCAAAATATGTTTATATTGTTTTCAATATTGTTGAGAAATTTTATTTGAATATGTCATGCTGTGAAATTGATAAAAGCATATAATCTGAGAATTACCAATACTAACCCCATTGGAATCAATGGAATTTAATTAAACTAATTAATGCTCAAAAACAATCCAAATTTATGAAACCTGCATATTAATTTCTAACAAAACAACATGAATATTACTCTGAAATGTTTTCAAACAAAATAAATTTGTTACTTCCATAAACTTTGACTTTCAGATGAAAAAAAAGTATTTTTGACAGTAATGGTGATTTATAAATGACCCAAACATGAAACATGGTTCTATCTCTTAAAAAAAAAAAAAGAGTTGTAATAAATCTGAAAAAAATAAATGACATGTATTTTGAGGGTCTTGAAGCATTTGCAAAGATTCCTTCCCTTACTAAAAACTAAAAACTCACTGTCTCTTCTGGGTCAAGAAGATACATTTACTTGAGGCATAAAAGTAAATCCATTAGATATTAAGTCTTGTTTTCAGAAAAAAATCTACCAAAATGAAGTGAGTTTATGTCTAAAACAAGAAAAAAATAACCACCAATGAGGTCAGAAGACAAAACACTTCAAAGGGAAAGCGATTATTTTTTCTCACTCCATTGACAGATATTTGTTCTTGTTTTAAGAATAAACGTTAGAAGACATTTTTCAGAAGACATAATACCTAGAGTCAGTTTGCTTCTCAAGTAAATGTATCGTAATTTAAGAATGTTTAGATATTTGCACTGAAAAACAAGACAAAAATACTAAGAAAGAACAACATGTTTCCTCATAGTTGGCATCTGTCTGCTTATATTAAACGAGCATTTGCTTAATAAATCAGTATCATTAGGCAATGCAATAAATTAATAAAAAAGGATTTAAAAGGATTTAAATATTCATAGTTTGGCTAGAATTTGAGAGCAAAAAAATAATTATTTCAACAGATTCTTTTTTATAAACAAATCATTTATAATTCATGACTAATGATTCATTTTTCTCCTGATAAAAAGTAGATATTGTTTACAAGCCTAAAGCTGCAGGCTAATGAGGCGTGGTGTGTGTGGATGTGATGTTAACGAGCTCACGCTGAGCCGTTTCTCTGATGTTTTGCAGACTGAGAGTTCAGGCATCGGGACGGAGAAATCTTCCAGTCCTGACAGCGAATCAAACCCACTCAGCTCCAGCAGCTCCAATGAACAGGTCGCGCCCAACCTCCTAAAGGTGAATATTACAGATCAAACGCTTTCTTTGAAAAAAAATTACATATGCATATAGAATTTAACATTTTTATGCTTTTCAATGGGAAAGCCGGTATTAAAGAATATGAATCTTGAAGGGTTCAATTTAATTTAGTCAATGTTTCATCAAAACTGCCCCGCAGTAATTTATCCAGCTCAGTGGGACACAAATTAAATTAGATTATGTAGAGTCCAGATTCTCAGGTGAGAAAATATCATCTTTATTCATGCTGTGAATGTGTTCAGATCTATGTTTTATTATTAATCTGGCCTCTTTATGTTTCATTTGGAAACGACTCGTCATTAGTGGCGTTTACTGAGTAACTCATCACTAGCAATCAAACCACCAACACTGCAAAAAAATTAATCTCTTCCTCAGTATTTTTAACTTGTTATTCAATACAAATATCTAAACATCCTTAAATCAAGATACATTTACTAGAGACTGTGTGGTCTATTAGATAAGAAGTCTTGTTTTTTAAAAAAAAAATCTACCAAAATTAAGTGTGTTTATGCTTTAAAAAAATATCTGTCAGTGCAGCAAGAAAAATTAACTTAAACTTAATAAGATTATTTCTCTGGCCCCATTGACAGACGTTTTTGTCTTGTTTAAACTCACTTAAATTTGATGAATTTTTGAGACATTTGATACAGAACAACAAAAATAATTATTTTAACAGATTCTTTTTATAAACAAATCATAATTCATGACTAATGATTTGTTGTAGGGTTTTTTTCTCCTGATAAAATGTAGGGTTTAATTATAAATAAATTACTAAATACTAAATCCAAATACTAATTTTTCAGAAAACAAGACTTACATCTTAAGACTTAAACAATATCTTATAATAGTCATTTTGCTACTCAAGTAAATGTATATGTTTTTAAGAATTATTAGATATTTGTAAGAGAGTTATTACATTGAACTAAAAGTAAAACTATACAAATTTTACTTATCATAAAATAAACTTTACCTGAAATAAAACAACATAAAATAATAAAAAACGTATTTTATTTCAGCTTGTTGCCAAGGACACATTTCTCATTTTCTTTAAGTTTAACCTGATTTACTAAAATAACTAAAACTGAAAAATTTAAAAAACATATTTAAAAAACTAAAACTAATAAATATGACAAAAGCACACAACAAAATTACTAAAACTTTAACTAAAACTAACATGAAAGCAGAAAATATATAAATAAAATCCAGTTCAAAATATTAATAAAAACTATAACATTATCACAATGATACTAAAATAACACCGATCAAGTAAAATATACAAGAACTTAAACTTTTTTAATTTCATTAAGTTGTTCATTAAGATGTACTAAACTAACTAAAACTGAAATAAAAATTAACTATATAACCATATTACAAAACAAAAATACAATTAATAAAAAATTAATAAAAATAATATTAAAAAATAATTTGATCTCATTGATACTAAAATAACACTGATCAAGTAAAATATAAAAACTTATTTTATTTCAGCAAGTTTCCAATCAACATTTCTCTTTTTCATTTAGTTTGTCATTCATTTCATTAAGTTGTTCATTAAGATGTACTAAGCTAACTAAAACTAAAACTCACATAAAATGAATAAAACTATATAGGCATATTTAAAAAACAACATAAAATTAATTAAAAAATAATATAAATAATATGATCTGAACAATACTAAAATAACACTGATTTGTAATAAAAAAAAATAAGTTAAAGAAAAGGACATGTTTTAAAGGGAAGCATCAAATCATCATCCAGACTTGAACGATCCCTCAAATCACGTGTATATTTGTACTTTTCCTCTCTAGGAAGCTTCATCTGAAGGGTTGGATGAATTGCAGACACCATGTCCGGATGTCCAGTGTCCAGATCATGTGCCGCTTCCCGATTCCTCCAGCGAGAAAGACGATGCACACGCACTTCGACCTCCTCACCCTGACCCCGGCGTGACCTCTGTGACCTCTGACCCTGCGGTCGATATCCCCAAGGATCCGCCGGCTCTGTACAGCACTCTGAACGTTGCTCTTCTGCACGCATTACCCTTCCACCCGTCCTTCCCCGGCCGGACCTGCTTACCGGAGAACTGCTACACGTTGCCGCTCCATCGGGACGCTTTCGCCCGCACCACTGCCAAACCCGAGCCGGACGCCACAGTCCATCACATGAGGCCCGCACTGGACCTGACAGCGGACGCCTATTTCCAGGTAGGGAGGTCACGAGAACCGATACTGCGGTACCAAGTCGGTATTTACATTTTAAAATCCTGCTGGTACTTGTTTTTCTTCAGTACACTGTAAAATATGACCGTGATTTTAACGGTAAAATACTGTAAAAATGCTACAGTAAAAACCTGTGAAATGGTTAACGGTAAGTTTCCCTACTATATACGGTGAAGAACTGTAATAGACATTTCAGACAATTTTACAGTAAAATACAGTTTTTAGAAGTGAAAAAGAATGTAAAATTTACAGGGAAAAAACGGAAATTGACAATCCTAGAATTCTCTGCATTGAATTTCAAATTTGATGTTTTTTCTTTGAAATAACTATGTTTCTTCTTAGTTTTTTCTTATCGGTTATGTTTATTAGGGTGGTATGTTACATCTAATGTTGTTAAATGAATGTTTATTGCATATTTCAGTTTCATGAGTGTCACCATGATGGTGTTTAGTGTTTGTGTGAATGACATTGTGCACCTTCTATATATATCTATATATATATTAGTATTGGCCTTCTCAGCTTCTGGAAAAGCTGCTTGTGGTGAGCTTTGGTTCGTCATGTGTCTTTCTCATCACCACCTGATTTTGATGGTTATCAGTGTAGGTACAAAACAGATTTCAGAACTTCAGTAGGTTGGTATATTAACATTACATCAGTTAAAGAAATACAGTTTTTAATTGTAAATTTAAGTTAAATCTGTAAAATGTTGCTACCGTATTTTTTTTTCAGTAAAATTCCGGCAACCACAGCTGCTGGTTTTTTACCGTAAATTTTACTGAATTTTTTTTACAGTGTAGCGTAAGTACCGATGGTACTGAAGGTAGCGTCTAGGGAGGCTGCAATTCTTCTGGAACTGACGGGGGCAGGCAAGAGCATACACCTGAAAGTGTTTCAGTCAGTAAAAAAGGATAAAAAATAAGAAAAAACGCCTAGAAGCAATTAGTGATGGGCAGAGCAAGGCTTCATGAATCACTTAAACAGTTGAAGCAAATGTGCTGAAGCTTCGAAACAATCCGACATCTGTCTCCACTGTGACACCTAGTGGTCACTCGCACATGTTGATCTGAAACAACCTTGACAGCGTGTTGATGAATTATAACCTACATGGTGCCTGGTTGGCGTGGATAGTCTCGTGGGCAACACGTTAACGCATAAAGCCGTTGCTCTTCAGGCGTCACGAGTTCGAATCCTGTCTCGTGATGGTAAAAATCGTCTTATTTCATTATTATAATTGCCTGTTATTATATTAATGAAGTCAATGGTATGAAAAATACCAAATTCTGAACCATTTAAAATAGTTATTAAAATATATTTGGAAACGACATCAAACAATAATACTTTCCTGTATTTATTTATTTATTTATTTATTTATTTATTTATTTATCTGTATACATCTCTATTACCCCTGACATGTATGGATATACTCTTGTAGCCTATATGTTCTGTTTTTATTAGAAGTCAATAAAAAAAGTCTTCAGAGAGATCTCCCTCCAGTGGTGAACTGTTAAAATATCGAAACGTTTCGAAACAGTTATGATGTAACGAAGCCTCGTTTACTGAAATCACGTGACTTTGGCAGTTTGAAACACGCTCCAAATCAATCATTCGAAACGAAAGATTCATAAAGGTTTCGAAGCTTCATGAAGCAGTGTTTTGAGTGCACCCATCACTATAAGCACACAGAAGAGCTACCTGTGGAAGATGGCGACGATATTTAAATATGATTGTGTAAGATTTAAATGAGAGCACGCAGCTCTGAAAGCATGAGTGCTGCGCATGATCACGCACACAAATAAAGTTACTGACCGTCTTACAGCTTGTTCATTCATTGTGTATCCGTTCATGGATTATCCTTATTAACATTGTTGGCTAATATTATTGTTTTAAATAATTGTTATGTTAATGGTTCAAAAAAATATATTTGGCCTGCCAGTATGTCAGTGAATTTAAAGTAATGCTTGCATTTAGAGTATAGGTGTGTGTGTGTGTGTGTGTGTGTGTGTGTACTATTTCAAGACCAAGTGCCACTAATGTTGTGTTTTTGTAATGTAAATAAAGGAGATAGGGCCAGTTTTACTAACAGTTTGCGCCAGTGCAAACCGTCTTTTGGCATTAAAATAGTACTGTCAGGATTTACTAAAGATGTGCAGTGACGAATTAGCGCTGAAAAGGCGTGGACACAATTATTTTTGCACCTGACCTTATTGAATATGCATTTGTAGGAGTTTCCCTTTCAGACGCAAAATTTATGGGAGGAGATTATTCAAATGAATCACGCAACGAGATTTACTAATGTTTGTGCTCGTCAAATTACTGGTATTTGCGCCATTATTTAATGGCCAAAAAAAGCATGTCTTAAACTATTTTGCTTCAGGAAATAAAAGACGACTTGGAATCCTCAACTAGGAGTCATGCAATACCAGCTAGATCAAAACTTTTAATTTTTTGGCCTCCGGTTCTTTATTTCTTTATTCTTTATTTGCGACTACGCTAATTTGTGCAGTGCTTGGTATATTGCGTTGGTCGTTATGTAAATGAGATGTTGCGTCTGTGTTCTTTAATTTGCGCAGTTGTTAGTAAATCACCCACAGAAATTTCCACGCCCATCGGCGCTGTTTTGGAATTGCGCTCTCACGCTAATTTGCCCTGTTTAGTAAAACTGGCCCTTAATTTTTAAATATTATTGATATTTTTTTCCCATGGTATCGACTTTGTATGGAGTATCGTGTACTTTTAGTGGTATTTTTAGTGGCTACTTTTTTATAATTAGATTTTTGTTATCGTGGCATCCCTATTTCCAGGAGCTGTATCGCGCGCAGACGCTCATGCCACAAAAACGTTCCAGTATGGTGAGCCTGGACACCATCCGCAAGGACCCTCGCTGGAGAGACCCAAACCTTCGAGAGGTCATCGCGATGCTGAGCCACCCGATGGATCCGGTCAAGTCCAACGCCGCTGCATATCTGCAGCACCTCTGCTACGAGAACGACAAGGTCAAGCAGGACGTCCGGCAGCTGAGAGGAATCCCTGTTCTGGTGGGGCTCCTGGATCATCCCAAAGCCGAGGTTCATCGCAAGGCCTGCGGCGCGCTGAGGAACATCTCCTTCGGCAGAGACAACTTCAACAAGGTGGCCATCAAGAATTCGGACGGCATTCCTGCGCTGCTGAGGCTCCTGAGGAGATCCAACGATGTGGAAGTTAGAGAGCTGGTCACAGGTTCACATCTGCACTCATGTTGAAAGATATTAACACTTTTATTCATCAATGATGCATTAAATGGATCAAACGTGACAGTGAAGAGATTTATAACGTTACAAAACATTTCTGATTCCATTTCAGATTCCAAGCAGGGTTATTGTAGTTAACTAAAACTGTAACTAAAACTAAAGCTATAAAAACATTTTCTTTACTTGAAATAAAGTAAATATTAACTGTAATCAAATAAAACATAAGTTTAACTTGATGCACTAAAATAACTAAAACTAAAACTGAAATAAAAAATAAATAAAAACTATTTAGACATTTAAAAACAATAAAAATGACAAAAGCACAACAAATTTAAAACTTTAACTACAATGAAAACAGAAAATCTAAAAATAAAATCTAATTCTAAATAATAACTATAATAAAAAAAACTATAATAGTATCTCAATGATACTAAAATAAAACTGATTCTAATGAACGATTTCATTGGAACGATGAAAGAAATTGATACTTTTATTCCTCAAGGATGCATTAAATTGGTGAAAAGTGACAGTGAAGACATTTAAAATGTTACAAAAGATTTCTGATTCCATTTCAGATTCCAAGCAGGGTTATTATAGTTAACTAAAACTGTAACTAAAACTAAAGCCATAAAAACATTTTCTTTTCTTGAAGTAAATATTAAATATAAATATTAACTGAAATCAAATAAAACATGAAAAACTTAACCTTATTTTAGTTCAGCTAGTTCACAAGGCAACATTTATCATTTTTGTTTAATTTAACTTCATGCACTAAAATAACTAAAACTAAAACTGAAATAAAAAATTTATAAAAACTATGTAGATATTTAAAAACAATAAAAATGACAAAATCACAACAAAGTTACTAAAACTTCAACTACAATGAAAACATAAAATATAAAAATTAAATCTAATACTGAATAATAACAACAACTATAATAGTATCTCAATGATTCTAAAATAACACTGATTCTAGTTTTTGTATAAATGGAAGATAACTTAAAGAGATATATTGATCTGTTATTGTCATCAAGAATTTTTATTTTTTTTCCCTGATCAGGGAATATAAGTTGAAAATGCTGTAAAAGAGGCAAATTTCATAAACAGATGTTGTGAATTGGATCTCTTTTCAATAAAAACTTAAATAAAAAAATAACACTGATTCCAATGAATGATTTCACTGGAACGATGAAAGAAATTAATACTTTTATTCCTCAAGAATGCATTAAATTGATCAAAAGTGTCAGTATATTTTACTAAAAATATAATAGTATTGAGATATGATACTACAGAATAAATATGATACTAAAATAACCTGCTTGTTACATAAATGCCGTTCAGGTTGGAGATTGTCCATTTGAGTGGGGCCAGTGAGATATACTTTTGAAAGAAATTAGAAATTCATACTTTTATTCATCAAGGAGGCATTAAATTGAACAAAAGTGACCGTAAAGGCATTTCTAAATTCACAAAAGATTTCTATTTCAAATAAATGCTGTTCTTTTGAACTTTCTATTAATCTGTGAATCCTTAAAAATAAAATATATCACAGTTTCCACAAAAGTATTGTGCAGCACAACTGTTTTCAACATTGATAATAATCAAAAATGTTTCTTGAGCAGTAAATCAGCATATTAGAATGATTTCTGAAGGATCATGTGACACTGAAGACCGGAGTAATGATGCTGAAAATTCAGCTTTGATCACAGAAATAAATTACATTTTAACAGACATTCACATAGAAAACAGCTATTTTAAATTGTAATAATATTTCACAATTTTTACAGCATTTTTGATCAAATAAATGCTGCCTTGATGAGTAGAAGAGACTTCTTTCCTTCTGTTCTCTTTGAGCTACAGAAACACTCCCACTAACAAACTTGAATACTGAATTGAATTGTATTGAATTGAATTGAACTGAATGTTGTAGTTCCATCAGTGCTTCAAGCCACAACCAGCCCTAAACCAACCTGGGAATGGGATTGTTCTTGGTTCTGGTGAGCTGAGTCTCCTGATGTTTCCTCATGTGTTTCTCAGGAACGCTGTGGAATCTCTCTTCCCATGAGCCTCTGAAGATGATCGTCATCAACCACGGCCTGCAGACGCTGACCGATGAGATCATTATCCCTCACTCGGGTTTGAGAGGAGACCCGAATGACCCGGTTCGACCCGGAGACCCGGAGTGGAACACGGTGTTCAAGAACACTTCAGGATGCTTGAGGTTCGCTTTCTCTCTGAACCGCTGCAGCCATCAAACCAGCTCAAGTCAAGCTCTTTTATCATCATAATGTTATTTTATAAAACAGTCATAACTTAATATTTTTTTCAACTAAAACCATATTGTATCTGATCAGCAGCTTCTCATTAATGAGTGAATGTAAACAAAATTTTGAAAAGTTTGGAATGTTACCATGTTATTAGTGCATTTACTGCTTTTTTATTATTAAAAAAATTAGATATTCTTTAAAATTTCAAATTACACATGAACTACACAAAAAACTATGATGTAAAATATGTAGATTTTTTTTTTTTTCAATATTGAGGCAAATTTTTATTTGAATATATCATTGTATCAAATTTATAAGAACATATAATCAGAGAATTACCAGTATTAACCCCACTGGAATGAATGGAATTTAATTAAACTCATGATCCAAATTTATGATTTATTTCTAACAAAACAACATAAATATTACTCTGAAAAGTTTTCAAACAAAATAAATTAATTTTACTTGCACAAACTTTCACTTTCAGATGAAAAAATGATCAATTTTTCATGCTGCAGTGGTTTATTAATAGATGTACATATTCATGTTCATCAACAAAATTCAGTCCCAAAAGTGTGTGAGATATGGGGAAAGGGTGAAATATGTTACAAAAGTTTTGACACTAATATAGCTTCATAGATAATTTTATAAAAAAGTATTTTTGACACTAATGGTGCTCCATACATACCCGGGTCAAAAATGACCCGAACATTTTTTTTTTTTTTTTTTACTAACAGCTTGCACCAGTGCATACCGTACTTTTAGTGTTAAAATAGTACTGTCAGGTTTTACTAAAGACGCGCAGTGACGAATTAGCGCTGAAAAGGCATAGACAGTTATTTTTGTGCTTGACCTTATTGAATATGCATTTGTAGGATTTTCCCTTTCAGACACAAAATTTATGGGAGGAGAGTATTCAAATAAATCACACAACGAGATTTACTAACGTTTGTGCTCGTCAAATTACTGGTATTTGCGCCATTATGTAACGCCCAAAAAAAGCATGTCTTAAACTGTTTTGTGGTTGAAATGGCTGCAATTATTGTTGCTAGAGGAGGCACCGCAGAGAACAGAGAGTGCGTGATAGACGGAGAGGATTTTTTCCAGACGTATTAATTTATTTGAAATGCAAAATGAACACGAAAATATAGTTTTCCAAGCCATGTTATTTTTAATTTGCTTCAGGAAATAAAAGATGACTTGGACCCTCAACTAAGAGTCACACAAAACCAGTTCTATCAAAACTTCTTGCAACTCTTCATTTTTTGGCCTCCAGTTCTTTTCAACGTACTGTGGCTTCTTTTTTTCTTTATTCTTTATTTGCGACTACTCTATTTGTGCTGCGCTTGGTATATTGCGTTGGTCGATATGTAAAAGAGATGTTGCATCTGCGTTCTTATAATTTGCGTGTTGTTAGTAAATCACCCGCAGAAATTTCCACGTCCATTGGCGCAGTTTTGGAATTGCACTCTCACTAATTTGCCCTGTTTAGTAAAACTGGCCATTTATCTCTTAAAAACATTATTGTAAAAAATTTGAAAAAAATTAATGATGTGTATTTTGAGGGCCTTAAAGCATTCGCAAAGTATCATTCCCTTACTAAAAAACGATGCACTTTTTTTCTTCTTTTTTTTAATTTTTATGCATCTCTTTGGCTCAAAACAGCCTGAATGTGTTCTGAGAGTTAAGTGGTCTTTTGCCGCCCTGCTGCTGTTTTCTTTGATGCTGATCCGTCAGACTGCAGCACTATTATTTTGCACTCTTATGTTTGCAGGAACGTGAGTTCAGACGGAGCTGAAGCTCGGCAGAGACTGCGTGAGTGTGACGGACTGGTGGACGCTCTGCTGCATGCGCTCTATTCCGCTGTCGCCAAGAGGGACATTAATAACAAAGTAAGAGTTTAAATAGAAATCCAGGCCACAGCACACCTGCATATGAGCTGATCACCTCACATTTCACCCCAAAAAATGAGGGAGAAAATAAATAATATTTCGCTTATATGAAGCCTGATTTCTTACATTATTATTATTATTATTATTATTATTATTATTATGAACTAAAACTAAATATTTATTATTATTATTATTATTATTATTATTAAGCAAAACTAAATATTTATTATTATTATTATTATTAAGCAAAACTAAATATTTATTATTATTATTATTATTATTATTATTAATACTATGTCATTTCATTTAATATAATAATAATAGTTAATATTATTATTATCATTATTATTATTATTGCTATTTACTTTTTCATTTCAGTTTATTTGACTTTAAAAATAATAATAATGATTTAGAAACTAAACTTTAAAAAAAAACTAAATTAATAATAATAATTACATTTGTTAACATACATTTGTTTTATGATATATATGATGCTCTATATGCATCTTTTCTGCATTGTGTTTGAATCATATTTGTGCATTTGGTTTTGTTTCTCTTGGTTTTAAATGCTTCCTCTCAGTCTTACACCTGTGTTTCTGGTGTGTTCTTGCAGTCGGTGGAGAACTGCGTCTGTATCTTGCGTAATCTGTCGTATCACGTGCACAAGGAGGTTCCTGGTGCCGAGAAGTTCCACATCCAAGCAGCCGATC
This sequence comes from Spinibarbus caldwelli, assembly GCA_039654775.1. Lineage (NCBI taxonomy): Eukaryota > Metazoa > Chordata > Actinopteri > Cypriniformes > Cyprinidae > Spinibarbus > Spinibarbus caldwelli. The sequence goes on from CM077267.1 coordinate 580,295, forward strand.
ACAGCGCAAAATCAGGGGGTCACCATAAGAAGAAGGACGAGCCGGACTGTTTTGGAGGAAGAACAACCAAAGGTCAGACACTTACTGAAATATTATCATTAAAACATCTTTAAATAAGTCTCTTCTGCTCACCAAGGCTGCATTTATTTGATCAAACATACAGTAAATTTGTGAAGTAATATTACAATTTAAAATAGCTGTTTTTTATGTGAATGTATGTTAAAATGTAATTTATTCCTGTGATCAAAGCTGAATTTTCAGCATCATTACTCCAGTCTTCAGTGTCACATGATCCTTCAGAAATCATTCTAATATGCTGATTTGCTGCTCAAGAAACATTTCTGATTATTATCAATGTTGAAAACAGTTGTGCTGCCCATATTTTTGTTGAAACTGTGATGCATTTTATTTTTCAGAATTCACAAATGAATAGAAAGTTCAGAGAACAGCATTTATTTGAAACAGAAATCTTTTGCAGCATTATAAATGTCTTTACTGGCACTTTTCATCAATTTAATGCATCCTTGAATGAATGATGCATTTATATAGCGCTTTTATGTGTATTGTCGTACACCCAAAGCGCTTTACAATCATGTGGGGGGTCTCTCCTCAACCACCACCAGTGTGCAGCATCCACTTGGATGATGCGACGGCAGCCACAGGACAACGGCGCCAGTGCGCTCACCACACACCAGCTACAGGTGGAGAGGAGAGAGAGAGAGAGAGAGAGCCAGTCAAGTGGATGGGGATTATTAGGGGGCCATGATTGACAAGGGCCAGTGGTGGGAATTTGGCCAGGACACCGGGGTTACACCCCTACTCTTTACGATAAATGCCATGGGATTTTTAATGACCACAGAGAGTCAGGACCTCGGTTTAACGTCTCATCCGAAAGACGGTGCTTGTTGACAGTATAGTGTCCCCGTCACTATACTGGGGCGTTAGGACCCACACAGACCACAGGGTGAGCACCCCCTGCTGGCCTCACTAACACCTCTTCCAACAGCAACCTAGTTCCCTATCTGTCGCTCACTACGAGTTATGTCGTGACGACATAGGGGGATTTACTTGGAAGCCCCAATCATCTCTGACTTTAAGAGAAAACGCCAATGAATATTGGCTAGTGGATTTTGCATACCTGAGCCACTCCCTGCCCTCGCGGGTATAAATAGGCGGCAGGTGCATCCACTCATTAGATTTTTGCTTCGGAGCCGAGTGGATGAACGTGTTGATCTCCACAAAGCCTTTCATCGTCTGTCTGGAAGCTGTTCTGGTTGGCGTTACGGTGCGAACAGCGGTGTCCCTGTCTGCAGCGATTCCCCTGGGCACTTCAACTAAAAGAGCAATTTCCTAAAAGAGCAAATCACGGTCGGTTCGCGTCTTTTTAAAGACGCCGTTCCGGCCGTGTCCTCTTGGTTGCGGTCGTTTCCTATCCTCCGTCGACAGCCACGATCGTTGTCTTCAGTGTCTGGGCATCCAGCACGCTGAAGCTGCGATCGTGGATGGTTTATGCGCTCGTTTTGAGCGTGTAACCATGACAGCGCTGCGATCGCGCCTCTCTCTCCTCACGGGGATGAGAGAGGCTCCCTCTGTCACTACCCGCGCTGGCTTCTCTGCTACGAGCAGAGAACCATCGGCTAGTGCTCTGGGCGATCTGAGGATTACAGTGAGAGCTTTTCCGCCGGGCCAGTCCCCACGGACCTTTCACTCCTCCCGCAGCAGCTGTTCTGTGCGGCTCGCCGGTGATTCTGCTGTGCCGTCTTACGGCGCGCTCAGCGTTTCATTCGGCGCGCCGATAGAGGATCAGATGTCGATAGCTGCATCGGGGGATGGGCAATCGTCCTCCGAGGATGAAGATTCGGCGGGGCTGCCCCCCTCGGGGGTCGCGGCCGCCGCCGAATCGGACCCAGAGTTGACGGCCGTGCTTTCCCGGGCCGCCGCGAGCATCGGGCTGGAGGCGTGCACACCTCTCAGTCCCGAGTCCTCGCGGTGAGATGATTGGCTCCTCGGCACGGGCCGTGGCTCGCGACCACGCCCTGCCCTGGTCCCTTTCTTCCCGGAAGTGCACGAGGAGCTGATGAAGTTGTGGACGGCCCCTTTTTACGGTCAGAAGCGGCTCGTTTGTCTCCCCCATCCTCGCTACCCTCGATGGCGGGGCGGTTAGGGGGTACGTTGACATTCCCCAGGTGGAGAGGGCGGTTGCGGTGCACCTGTGCCTGCAAAACGCCGCCACTTGGTGGAATCGTCCTCGTCTCCCGTCCAAAGTCTGTAAGCTGACGACCGCTCTCGCGGTCAAAGCTTACAGTGCTGCGGGCCAAGCTGCCTCTGCTCGGCATGCCATGGCTATCCTGCGAGTACACCAAGCCAAGGCATTAAAATGCACGAGGGTAGTACCAACCCGAGGTTGAAGCAGGACCTGTGCTTGACGACTGACCGTGCCCTACGGGCAACGGAAGTCACAGTGCAGTCCCTCGGGAAGGCGATGTCCACACTTGTGGTCCAAGAGCGCCATCTATGGTTCAGCCCTGCTGAGACGAGCGATGTCGACAGTGCGGTCTCTCGACACTCCTGTCTCCCAGGCTGGACTGTTCGGCGACACTGTCGAGGACTGTGCCCAGCAGTTCTCGGCAGTACAGAGGCAGACCGAGGCCATCCAACACATCTTGCCCCGGCGTGATGCGTCATCTGCCACCGCTCCGCTGCAGGGCAAGCCCCGGTCTGCTTGTCGCCGTGGGCGCCCTCCTGTGTCCCCCAGAGCCGCTCCGCCCCGTGCTGAGGTAACACCTAGGCCGGTGCGTTGAGCCTCTCGCAGGAGCACAGCGCCCCCTGTGTCCCAGCCGGCCCCTAAGTCAGCCAGGAAGGTGACAAAGCGGCCCTGACACAGGCAACCTGGAGATGTGGGAAGCTGCTCTTTCTTGGGAGATGGCGAGGACAGCGCCGCTCCTTCCCCCGGAGGAGGGCCGGGTGGAGAATCTTCTGTTTCTGTTCCGCCGCTGGCTCAAGGGCCAGCGGTACCCACATTGTCAAAGAAAGAGCAATTTCCTTTTCCTCCGGGTCCTCAGGCTCGCGGGTCGACAATGAGCGACGCGATGCCTCCTCACTCTCGCCCACGAGCCCCCTCTCTTTTGCCAGTAGCCAAGAAGTTGCGGTTGGGAGACGCAATGCCTCTCCACGCATCTCTGGCCAGTCCCTCCGGGGATGCGGGGAGTTCTGCTGTGATTGGTCAGAACGCGATGCCTTCTGGGCTATCCAGCTCAACTCCCTGCCGCTGCACCACCGCGGGTATGTCGATTGTTCCCTTGGTGCCACTCGCACGGAGTTTGGGGGCGTGACTTGCGCTGCACAACCCGTCCCGCTGGCTCATTCGCACAATCCGACTCGGCTATGCGATTCAGTTCGCCAGGCAACCTCCCAAGTTCAGCGGCGTTCTCGAGATTTCAGGTGGCAGACCGAGACGCACCTGTCTTGCGTGAGGGGATTGCTGTCCTCCTGGCAAAGGATGCAATCGAGCCGGTCCCTCCAGCCGAGATGAGGCAAGGGTTTTACAGCCCCTACCTCATCGTACCCAAGAAAGGCGGTGGCCTTTGGCCAATCCTGGATGCACCTAGCCCCAGGATTGGTTTGCAGCGGTCGACCTGAAGGACGCTTACTTTCGTGTCTCGATATGGCCTCGACACAGGTCGTTTCTACGGTTTGCGCTCGAGGGTCAGGCAGGGAAGTACAGTGTTCTCCCCTTCTGGCTGTCCCTGTCCCCCCGTGTCTTTACGAAAGTCACGGAGGGCGCTCTTGCCCCGCTATGGGAAGTGGGCATCAGGATCCTCAACTATCTCGAGCATGGCCCGCGTGCGAGAACAGTTGTGTGATGACAGCGACCCAGTGCTCCGGCACTTAGCCAGCTGGGGCTTCAGGTCAACTGAGAAAAGAGCAAGCTCTCCCTCATGCAGAGAATCTCTTTTCTCGGTGTGGAGTTAGACTCGGTGAGTATGATGGCGCGTCTCACTAACGAGCATGCCCAGTCCGTGCTGAACTGCCTGAGTTCCTTCAGAGGCAGGACGGTGGTACCACTGAAACCCTTTTCAGAGGCTCCTGGGGCATATGGCATCCGTAGCCGCAGTCTCGCTGCTCGGATTGCTTCATATGAGACCACTTCAGCACTGGTTACACTCCCGAGTCCCGAGATGGGCATGGCGCCGTGGTACACTTTGTGTGAACATCACACAGGAGTGTCGCCGCTCCTTCAGCCCCTGGACGGACCTTGCCTTTCTACGGGCCAGGGTGCCCCTAGAACAAGTGTCCCGGCATGTTGTTGTCACAACAGATGCCTCCAGCACGGGTTGGGGCGCTACATGCAACGGGCAGGCAGCCTCGGGGCTCTGGACAGGGCCTCGACTGCTTTGGCACATCAACTGCCTGGAGCTGTGGGCAGTGCACCTTGCCTTGCGGCAGTTCCGGCCACTGCTTCTAGGCAAGCACGTGTTGGTCCGTACAGACAACACTGCGGCTATCTCGTACATCAACCGGTTGGGAGGTCTACGATCTCGTCGCATGTCACAGCTCGCCCGCCATCTCCTCCTCTGGAGTCACACGCAGCTCAAATCGTTGCGTGTCCACATTCCGGGGGAGCTCAATCGTGCAGCCGATGCGCTCTCACGACAGCTCACGTTCCCCGGAGAATGGCGACTCCATCCCGAGACGATCCGGCTGATCTGGAGTCGATTCGGGGAAGCTCAGGTAGACCTGTTTGCTTCCCGCGAGTCCTCCCACTGCCAGCTGTACTTTTTCCTGACCGAGGGCCCCCTCGGCACAGACGCACTGGCACACAGCTGGCCTCGGGCTCTACGCAAGTATGCGTTCCCCCAGTGAGCCTGCTTGCACAGACACTGTGCAAGGTCAGGGAGGACGAGGAGCAGGTCCTGTTGGTCGCGCCGTACTGGCCCACCCCGACCTGGTTTCCCGAACTCATACTCCTCGCGACAGCCCCTCCCTGGCGCATTCCTCTGAGGAAGGAACTCCTTTCTCAGGGGCTCGGCACCATATGGCACCCGCGTCCAGATCTGCGGAACCTCCATGTGTGGCTCCTGGACGGGACGCGGCAGACTTGAGTGGTCTACCACAGGCTGTGGTAGAGACCATCACTCAGGCTAGAGCTCCTTCAACAAGGCAAGCCTATGCACTGAAGTGGAGTCGGTTCGCGAACTGGTGTTCTTCTCGTCGAGAAGACCCCCGAAGGTGCACGATTGGAGTAGTGCTTTCTTTCCTGCAAGAAAGGTTGGAGCGTAGGCTGTCACACTCCACCTTGAAAGTGTATGTGGCTGCTATTGCGGCCCATCACGATGCAGTGGACGGCCGGTCCCTGGGAAAGCACGAACTCATCGTGAGGTTCCTGAGGGGTGCCAGAAGGTTAAATCCTCCTAGGTCACCCCTGATGCCCTCCTGGGATCTTTCTGTCGTCCTGGCTGGACTTCAGAGGGGTCCCTTTGAGCAGCTGGACTCAGTCGAGCTGAAATTTCTGTCAGCTAAGACAGCGCTCCTGACCGCGCTCACTTCCATCAAGAGGGTCGGGGACCTCCAAGCATTTTCGGTGAGCGAAGAGTGCCTTGTGTTCGGGCCGGCCTACTCTCACGTTGTCCTGAGACCCCGGCCTGAATACGTGCCTAAGGTTCCCACCATGCCCTTCCGCGATCAGGTGGTGAACCTGCAAGCACTGCCCTCGGAGGAGGCAGATCCAGCCTTGGCGTTGCTGTGTCCCGTAAGAGCACTGCGCATATACGTGGACCGCACCCGGAGCTTTAGAAGCTCTGAGCAGCTCTTTGTTTGCCACGGAGGTCAGCAGAAAGGGAAGGCTGTCTCCAAGCAGAGGTTGGCCCACTGGATAGTGGATGCCATCGCCTTGGCGTACCAATCTCAAGGCGAGCCGTGCCCCCTGGGGGTGAGGGCTCACTCCACACGGAGTGTTGCCTCCTCCTATGCGCTGGCGCACGGCACCTCGCTGGCAGACATCTGTAGAGCTGCGGGCTGGGCGACACCGAACACCTTCGCGAGATTCTACAGTCTCCGCGTTGAGCCAGTTTCTTCCCGTGTGTTGGGTAACAGGTAAGTGGCGGGAAGAGCTGGCCGGTGTCACACTTGCTGCGCCATTCCCCCTCACCCGGGGATACGAGCGCCTTTTTCCTCCACCAGTTCAGTTCCCCGGACGGCGAACCCTGGTGGAGTTCCTCCAGCACCCCCGGCAGTCAGACTGGGCGGAGCAGTCTGACACCAGGCCCAGTACTGGTGTTAGCTCGCCCGGGTCTCCGGTCAGCCCCTGTACTGGGCTAGGTGTCCGTATGGCTTGATTCCCTTCGGGTAATCCCATATGTGTATTCTTCCACGGTAAGGTTTCCCTCACAGTAAACCCGTGTCTTCCCTTGACAGAGCCTCTGTCAGGCCCTGCTGGCAGCTCTCCTCCCTACCCTAGGTAGGATCTGCCCCAGGGTCCAGTCGTATGTAGTACTGCCCCAGACCTGGGTCAGTCCATATCAGTGTCTCCACATGTTACCTCCCTTCGGGCAGGATGTGGCCTCCGTAGCGCCCTTCTCCGGAAGGCTCGCTTCCTCGTCGTTACTGCCAAGCTGTAACAACAAATAGGAAAGACTTGAAGCTATCTTTCATTGAAGGTCGAAATCCCTTCCGACTTCTGTGGGAAAAGGAACAGCGGCTTGGCTATCTCCAGCAGCGATGTACTCAGTGGTCCCTGCGGGCACCAAGGTTAGCGAATTTGCGCTGGGGCGATGGGAAGGTTGCGACCTTTGCATGGCATTTGTCTGTCACGCGCTCGCTTGTCAGCATCTGCATGCCACAAGGTTGTGACGGGGTTCAGGTTGTGGCGCTTTCCATAGGACCCCTATGTCGTCACGACATAACTCGTAGTGAGCGACAGATAGGGAACGTCTCGGTTACGTACGTAACCCTCGTTCCCTGATGGAGGGAACGGAGACGTTATGTCCCCATGCCACAATCTTGAACCATCGCTGGTTGCCAGGGACTCGTTCTCGGCTCCTCAGCGTAAAACCTAATGAGTGGATGCACCTGCCGCCTATTTATACCCGCGAGGGCAGGGAGTGGCTCAGGTATGCAAAATCCACTAGCCAATATTCATTGGCGTTTTCTCTTAAAGTCAGAGATGATTGGGGCTTCCAAGTAAATCCCCCTATGTCGTCACGACATAACGTCTCCGTTCCCTCCATCAGGGAACGAGGGTTACGTACGTAACCGAGACGTTTTCACAGGAGGTCTCCCATCCAGGTACTGACCAGCTCAACCCTGCTTAGCTTCAGTGGGTGACCAGTCTTGGGCTGCAGGGTGATATGGCTATGGCTATGGCTATGGCTATGGCTATGGCTATTGATGAATAAAAGTATTAATTTCTAATTTCTTTTAAAAATAGATGTTACTGACCCCACTCACATGGACAATATCCAGCCTGAATGGCATTTATGTAAAGTATGATTACTTTAGTATCATATTTATTCTTTAGTATGATATATAAATACTATTACATTTTTTAATAAAATTTTGAAATTGTTTTTATTTTTATATTTTGTATATTTTTTTAAATGTCTGTATAGTTTTTATTAGTTTTCATTTAGTATCATTAGTATCATTTAGTATATTATTTATTTAGTTATTTTAGTACTAAAAATTAAATGAAAATAAGAAATGTTGCCTTTGCAGCTAGCCGAAATAAAATAAAATATAAAAACTTTTTATTTTATAGATTAGAAATTTATACTTTTATACATCAGTGACGCATTAAATTGATCAAAAGTGACAGTAAAGACATTTATAATTTTCCAAAAGATTTATATTTCAAATAAAAAAAAAAAATATATATATATACAAATGTATTTTTTTAAAATGTATTTTATTTCAAGTAACAAAGATTGTTTTATGGTTTTGGTTAAGTGTAATAACCCTGGTAACACCACATTGTTTTGTGTGTGTTTTTAGTAGTGCACATTAAATTATGACCGTAAATGAAACACAGCTTGCAGTCATGCTTTAGTTTTTAATGCGTGTGTGTCTGATGAACGCTGTGTGTGTTTTGTGTTTCATGGCTACGCCGCTGGTTTCTGCAGAAGAATGGTTCCATCAGTGTAAGTGTTTTAATTCAGCTTCCCACGCGCCGCCCACAGCCGTCCTACACACGTCCTACACACACACACACACACACACACACACACACACACACACACACACACACACACGCACGCACTCACACACACACACACACACACACACTCACACTCGCAAACACACACGCACACACACACACACACACACACACACACGTGCACACATTCGCACACACACGTACACACACACACACGCACACACTCACACACACACACACACATATGTACACACACTCACACTCACACACACACACGCGCGCGCACACACACACATGCACACACTCACACGCGCACACACACACACACTCACACACATGCACACACGCACACAATCACACAGGCGCACACACTCACACACACACACACACTCACTCACACGCACACACTCACACACACGCGCACACAAAAACAAGTAGTCGGCCTCGATAACCTATCTCTGAAATAATATTTAGGAGTGGTTGATATTTAATGACTTTGGTCATAAAGGCTTCCTCCATACTACAATCAAAGGTGCATGCAACCTCCAAAACAAACACCTCTTTACACTCTTCATTAATCACAACAACATCTGGTGTATTAGCAGACAAATAAGAAAAGATTTCAGAATTACTATTGAGAGACTGAAACATGGATGATTTTACACAAGAGTGTTTGTAGATTCGTACTACAGGTGATAAATGGTTTAACAAGTCTTTCACTATAAGGTCCACTATTCTGTCGTACAAAGTACATTCCCTTGTAAACATGGCAGCCATTCAAGATATGTGGCAGTGTTTCAGTGTCTGTTCTGTAGTGTGATGCAAACAATGAGGAATCTGAGTTGTAGGAAACCAGATAGAAAGACTGAGTCTAGTAGGGAGAACTTGTAGTCTGGCTTTTATTGTAAAATTAACAATGTCCTCACTGAGTGCAGTATTCTTCAGAAATGAATGTGAAACAGAATGATCAGCAGAGGAAAGACATGCAAGTTTTCCCTGAAGTTTCAGTCCAATCCAGTGTTGTTTTTGTTTGTGTTGATGTAATTCCAAAAGAGTTCGCCGGGCACCTCCAGATGTTAGCGGGTGGCTATCACCACCGTATGTGACTGCTGCCCTGACATAGGTCAGGGGGTCAGTGATGATATCCTCCGAGACTCTCACACTCTCAGAGTCAGACCTCATCCACTCCAGAGATACTCCAGATCAAACACAGAGGTCATTCAGGTCCGGCCAATCTGACCAGACACCAAAAGCCAGCAGAGTGAGTGTCCAGTTTCCCGCTGGGTTTCCTTCTGAAGCCAAGGAAGTGAGGCTCTGACTCCCTGACCAGCGGCACCCTGCGTCTCCTAAGATCCAAGAACAGGGAGGATCGAGCCAGCTCCCTAACGTCTGTGTCATCATTATTCAGCATGTTCAGAAGATGGGAAATCCGCATGCTGGTATAAATCCATATCACGTTACCCTCCTTCCCATTGGGGATGAAAAATAACATCATGAGTGCTGTGTGTATTAAGTCCAAACCACTAAGCTCACTGTTTTGTTATCCATTTCGCTCAGCACTTTCGTTGGATGTGAACACTGGAGAACAGATGTTGTACTTTAGACAGTGCCACTTGTCTAATAGCCTCCAGCTTCATAGTCAGTGGACATTTATCATTCAAGTCCAGCTTGGATGTAAACTCTGACAAGATGATGTTTACTTGCTCTTTCCATTCTCCTGCAATATTAATTTTATGTGTATGTGTTACGGGTGCTGTGCTAGTCAAAGCGCACGACAAGGGAGTATTCAAAATAACAGTCTTTTATTTATAATCCACAGAGAGATCAGATGGATTCCAGGAGTAAGGTGTTGCACAACACATAGATACAAACGTAAATCAAACGAACTAATAGCAGACAAAAGACCAGGGGAGAACACAGGCTTTAAATGCTAGAAACATAATCAAGGGGAAACAGAAACAGGTGTGGAGCTAATTAACTAATAACCATGGAAACAAACTAGGCAGGATGACGTAGACATAGAAAACTAAATCAAAACAGATCATAACCGTGACAGTATGTCTCATGAAGAGAATATACCTGTATGGGTTTTGTTGCTACTGTAAACACTGGACATCTATCAGATTTTGAACAATACCACCTGTTCCCTCCACTCCTCCTCTCATACAGAACAGCACAGTTTGTGTCCTTAATCTCCAAACCTGACCATTCCAGAAAAGCATCGGTTCTGGCCAGCATGTTTTTAGGGAGGAGGCACACACACACACACACACACACACACACACACACACACACACACACACACACACACACACACACATACACACACACACACACGCTGATGTGTGCGCTGTGTCTCCTCAGGCAAACGGCACGGAGCCGGAGAGAAGAAGAGCGGCGGTGTGGATCTATCCAGGAGGAGTCTGCCGATGAAAGGTTGGAGTATGTTTGTGTTCGGCCACATTTCATTTGAAATCTGTGTCTGAAACCTGAGAAACACTGCGGGCAAAACACAGAGGCAGCAAGGCATCATGGGAACTCAGATTTCAATATTTACACATATCCCACAATTTTTCAGTTTTTGTTTTAGTTTAAGTTTTAGTAACCTAAACAAATGTGCTTTTGTCAATTTTATTTTATTTTTTTTCATTTAGCTTTTAATTTATTTTAAGTATAGTAATTAAGTAATAAATTTAGTACATTTATTTTTTGTTTTCGTACATTTTAGTACTTAAGTTTTTTAATATAATATTTATATTTCATGTCAACTTTATTTTAATTTAGGAAAATTATTTTTAATGCTTTTTGTTTTAGTATTTGCCAAGATAACGTTTTATAATTTTGAATTTTAATTTTTAAGTTTTTCATCTAATATTTATATTTTATGTCAGCTTTATATCAGATAAGGAAAATAATATTTAGTTTTGGCTTTAGTGAGTTTAGTACTTCATCTTAATGTATTTCAGTTATTTGCCAAGGCAACATTTCTTATATACTTATATTATATATTATATTATAATACTTATATTTTATATCAGTCAGCTTTATATCAGTTAAGGAACATTATTTTTAATTCTTTGTTTTAGTAAGTTTAGCACAGTTAGTTCCCAAGGTAACATTTCAAATTTTTGTGTAGTTTTTAAGTTAAAGTTTGTCATCATGTTTATATTTTCCATCAGCTTTATTTCAATTAAGGAAAACGAGTTTTAATAGTTAGGGCTAGTTATCTTCAGTTACTGCAGTTCAGTGATTGGTGTAAAGATAATAACTGGCGTCTATGATTGACAGAAGAGAATATATTGATAAATGCCCAGGCATTGTATTAATATCACATCATCTCTCTAACGCTGATCTGAATCGGTTGTAGATGAGCAGACGAGAATCTGGTTTCACACACAGCCACTGTCTTCATTTGCATGTTTATAGTAAATATATGAAAATGCATGAACTATTTAAAACAATACTTGCTGTATAACAGCAGAAGAACTGTTTCTTCCTTTATTTTTGCTTGTTATTTCCTCATCCTCACTTGTGGAGCAGCAGCAGATCAGAAGAGATGTGTGCGTGATGCTGCAGGTGATACTGGAGTGTGTGGACAATTTTGATTTCTGTCGATGTGTTTTATGTCAGCTGACAGTGAAGCATCATATGAAGCGTTACAGTAATAATCGTAATGAACTGAATCTGGTGGAGCTGTGTGAGAATGAACCGCATGAAAGAGCGGATCACTGTGTGCTTAAAGATGAGACGATTGTAATTCATGTAACTGGGTCACCAAGTCTGAGAATGACAATATCAGCAAAGCTTACTGTGCTTTTACCCTCTTACATCGCAAAAAACATGTCCAGTTCACACCAAAATCATACTGGAAAATATAAGAAATTAATGAGAATGAGGTCTTCTCACATTATAGTCAAGCAAATATTGATGTATTATTTAAAATGTATTTATACAATTTAAAAGTGTTTACACATAATGTTAGTATTTGTAGTATATATAGTAAATATATAGTAGTAGAATAATGAGAGTCTAATGAGAATCATTACTGAAGAAAATTACAATAAAAAATGTATAATGTAAAATTAAAACAAATGCATTACAGTAATAAGAAATTGGGGTAAAAGTGCTTAATTGTTATAAATATACTGTTAATGAAAAAAACAGTCCTAAAAATCATCTTAATTTTCTTTATGCTATATATATATATATATATATATATATATATATATATATAGATATAGATATAATTTTTTATTTTTTTTTTGGAGTGAAATGTGAGTTTTCTTTGATATCATGCAGTCTAATGAGAATCATCAAAAAAGCAATGCATTATAGTAATAAGAACTTAGGGTAAATGTGTTTAACTGGTATAAAAAATAATGCAATGCATATATATATATATATATATATATATATATATATATATATATTATTATTATTATTATTTTTATTTATTTATTTTTTTTTTCTAATGATTTTGGGGTGAAAGCTGAGTTTTCTTGGGTGTCATGCAGTGTAATGAGGATCATCACTGAAGATAATTTAAAAAATAATAAATTAAATAATAAAAGCAATGCATTATAGTAATAAGAACTTAGGGTAAATGTGTTTAATTGTTATAAAAAAAATAATGCAATGCAATAAAAAAAACTGAGTCCTAAATTATTTTATAATTATTATATTATTATTTTATAATTAATAATTATTATTATTTTTTTAATTTTCTGCAATAAACTTTTTTTCTTATGATTTTGAGGTGATATTTGAGTTTTCATGGGTTTCATACGGTCAAATGAGAATCATCACTGAGGATATTTAAAATTAAGAAATAAAATATAAAATTAATGAATACAGTAATAAGAACTTGGAGAAAAATTGTTTAATTATAATAAAAAATAATGCAATGCAATGGAGAAAAAAAACTTAACAGTCCTAAAAAATAGTCTTCATTTTCTTTATGCAATATGCATTTTTTTTCTTATGAGTTTGGGTTGAAATATGAGTTTTCGTGGGTTTAAGATGCAGCACGTTTCTCAGTATTACCTGCACATGTTTATTTGAGGAGGATGGTCTGATGATCTGCTAGCAGGAAGATCATTAGAAGTGTGTTTGACTCACTGATGTGAATGAAGAATCACTGCAGTAAAGGAGAGAGACACTGTTAGTATGACAGACATGTTCTGATGTATGAAATCCCTAAAGCCTCACGTGATCGTCTCTGCTATTCAGTCGGGATCAGACTCTCTGAATCTGGTTCGACTCTAGAGGATCAATTACAGAATCTAGAATCTTTTGGTTCAGGTGTGACTGTAGATCCATTATTCAGTGCTGTTTAACTCCAGCATCACCAGTACTCTAGGACTCAGTGTGATCTGAACAAACCTCTGCATTAAATATTAAACTTCAGTGTGTAGCACGTCCCACAGCGCTGAAGATAACCTCTCAGAACGTCAGTAAAAGCCTGTCGACCGATGCTCACGCATCCTTAAAATAATGCAGAACTCTAGTTCTGACAGGATTTGGTCTTCACATCACACGTTCCCATTTCACATGTATTTTAGATGATTGCGTGAAGTGTCTCATGTTTTACAGGTAAAACTAGAACAATCAGCAGTCAGTTCTCCCCTCCACACACACACGACCTCCAACCAACCACATCCACTGCTAAAACTCCCATCTTCTCCTTCTGTCCACTCACTGAGGCTGAGGTATCCAAACTTCTCCTCTCCAGCCACCCTACAACATGTCCTCTAGACCCAATCCCATCACACCTTCTCCAAGCAATCTCTCCCACACTCTTACCAGCACTCACACACATCATCAATACATCTCTCCTCACAGGCATTTTCCCCACTGCGTTCAAGCAGGCTTGGGTAACCCCACTGCTCAAGAAACCTACATTAAACACTTCTCTTACTGAAAACTACAGACCTGTCTCTCTCCTTCCATTCATAGCGAAAACACTCGAACGAGTTGTCTTCAACCAGGTCTCATTGTTTCTTTCACAGAACAACAAACTGGATGCTAAACAGTCAGGTTTCAGGAGTGGCCATTCAACTGAGACGGCGCTACTCTCAGTCACTGAAGCCCTGCGAATTGCAAAAGCAGACTCCAAATCATCAGTCCTCATTCTGCTGGATCTATCTGCTGCGTTTGACACTGTTAATCATCAGATCCTCCTGTCTACCCTCTCATCTCTGGGCATCACTGGGATTCCACTTTGCTGGTTTGAATCCTATCTCACTGGTAGGTCTTTCAGGGTGGCCTGGGGAGGTGAGGTATCCAAAGCACATCAACTGGTCACTGGGGTTCCTCAGGGATCGGTTCTTGGACCCCTCCTCTTCTCCACATACACGACATCATTGGGTCCCATCATACAGGCACATGGCTTCTCCTACCATTGCTACGCTGATGACACACAGCTCTATCTCTCTTTTCAACCAGATGATCCAACAGTAGCTGCACGGATCTCAGGCTGCCTGGCGGACATCTCGGCATGGATGAAAGAACATCACCTACAGCTCAACCTGGCAAAGACTGAGCTTCTTGTCTTCCCTGCTACTCCAACCCTACAGCATGACTTCACGATTCAGTTAGGTTCATCAACTATTGCCCCATCAACTTCGGTCAGAAATCTCGGTGTAATCTTTGATGACCAATTGACCTTCAAAGAGCACATTGCAAAGACCGCTCGATCTTGCAGGTTTGCACTACACAACATCAGAAAGATCAGGCCCTTTCTGACAGAGCATGGTGCACAACTTCTTGTCCAGGCCCTTGTCATTTCTAGGCTGGACTACTGCAATGCTCTTCTGGCTGGACTTCCATCAAACACAATCAAACCTCTACAAATGATTCAGAATGCAGCGGCACGTCTGGTCTTCAATGAGCCCAAAAGAGCCCATGTTACACCTCTCTTTATCTCCTTGCACTGGCTACCAGTTGCAGCTCGGATCAAGTTCAAGACACTGATGCTTGCATATAGAACAACCACAGGCTCAGCACCCGCCTACTTCCACTCACTATTACGAATCTACACCCCCTCCAGAAGTCTGAGATCTGCTAGTGAGCGACGCCTCGTGGTACCATCACAGAGAGGCTTAAAATCACTCTCCAGAACATTCTCATTCACCATTCCTGGCTGGTGGAATGATCTTCCCACCCCTATCCGGAATGCTGGATCCCTACCAATCTTTAAGCAACAACTGAAAACTCATCTCTTTCAGCACTACTTGACTTCATCATAAAAAAAAAAAAAAAAAAAAAAAAAAAAAATTCTTTCTCTTTATTTATTCCTTTCCTTTCTAGCTTGTACTTATTTGAACAATGCCTGAGACTTGTTGTTACAAGCACTTCCTCTGTCTGATTGCCTCTTCAAGACGTATCGCTTTATGTATTCCCCAATTGTAAGTCGCTTTGGATAAAAGCGTCTGCTAAATGACTAAATGTAAATGTAAATGCATGATTCATGCTAATGGGTGTGTTTCTGCAGGCCTGGAGCTTCTGTATCAGCCAGAGGTGGTCAGACTCTACCTGTCGCTCCTCAAGCTGAGCCAGAACCACAACACGCTGGAGGCAGCGGCCGGAGCCCTGCAGAACCTGTCAGCCGGACACTGGGCCGTGAGTCACACCAGACACAGCTGTTTGTAACTGACTGTCTGTGACTGACCGTTTGTAACTGATCATCTTCAACTGACCATCTGGAACTGAGCATCTGCAACTGACCGTTTGCAACTAACTGTCTGTAACTGTTTGCAACTGACCATCTGCAACTGACCGTCTGTAACTGACCGTTTGCGACTGACTATCTGTAACTGTCTGTGACTGACTGTCTGTAACTGTCTGCAACTGACTGTCTTCAGCTGACCATCTGTGACTGACCGTCTGTAACTGACCGTTTGCGACTGACTATCTGTAACTGTCTGCAACTGACTCTCTGTAACTGTCTGCAACTGACTGTCTGTAACTGTCTGCGACTGACTGTCTTCAGCTGACCATCTGTGACTGACCGTCTGCGACTGACCATCGCTCGTATTCGATCCTCTCTCAGTCAGCAGTATGTTGAAACTGTTACACAGGCCTTTGTTACGTCTCAGCTAGATTACTGTAATTCACTTCTTTATGGCCTGTCAGTTAATAATATCAAACGACTACAATATGTTCAAAACTCTGCAGCTCGCTTGATTACCCACACAAGAAAGAACGATCACATTACCCCTATCCTCTATCACCTTCATTGGCTCCCGGTTTCCTTGCGTATAAACTACAAGATACTAATTTTCACTTATAAAGCTCTCCATAACCTTGGTCCTACATATTTATCTGATTTACTTCTGCTTTATGTACCTGCCCGCTCCTTAAGATCTTCTAGTGAGAGATTGTTAGTCACCCCTAAGTTTCGTCTGGTGACTATGAGAGCTAGGGCTTTCAGTGTTGTTGCTCCCAGATTGTGGAATGCTCTTCCCCAAAACATCCGTCAAGCATCCTCCCTTCTCTCCTTTAAAAACCTCTTAAAAACATCTGAGTATCTGAGTATTACTCTTCAGTTCATAGTCTGTGAATTGTAGCCTGTTATGGACGTTTATCTACACTCTCTCTGTATCTCTAATCTAACCTTGTCAGTGGTCTCTGTATATTACTCTCAGCTCTTGGTATGTTCTGTCTTCTGGTATTGATGTTTATTTGTTTCTGTTCCTTAAGCCTGACTTGTAAAGTGACCTTGGGTGTTGGAAAGGCGCTATATAAATAAAAATTATTATTATTATTATTATTATATTAGTATTATTATTATTATTATTATTATTATCTGTAACTGGCTGTCTGCGACTGTTTTCATCTGACCATCTGCGACTGACTGTCTGCTACTGACTTTATGTAACTGTCTGCAACTGACCGTCTGTGACTGACCATCTCTAACTGACCGTCTGTGACTGACCATCTCTAACTGACCATCTGTGACTGACTGCCTGCAACTGACCATCTGTGACTGACTGCCTGCAACTGACCATCTGTGACTGACTGCCTGCAACTGACCATCTCATGCATGTTGCACTCAAAACCCAAAGCTCTCAATCAGACGACTTCTGATCCGATTGGCTGCTGTTATGCAATGCGTAGGTGTTTATGTATGCAATACAGAGGTGTTTGCAAGGTACTAGACTGATACAACAAGCACTTCTGAAGATTGAATAATCACTGGATTTGACTAAGATAGCGAGATGTTCAGAGTTTTGCTTTGAGGCACTTCATAGCAAGTAAACTAGATCTTCACGAGCGGAACTGTGCGTTCTGATTCAAAGTGCTTTTGTATGGAAAGAAATTCTGATCACAAAGTCTATACACATTTTCCACAATATTTTCTGTTTTCTGTACAGTCATTCATGGAGACTGCTGTACTGTTATTTTAATTATTTAATTATTGTCTGAATTGTTTTATTATTATTTATTTATTTTTTTTACAATATTTTGGTTGTACGTTTTATTCAATAAAAATGAATAAAAACTATATAGAAATATATATAAAAACTACAAAAATTACAAAAATACACAAAATTATCTAAAATTGTAACTAAAATAAAACAGAAAGTTTATATTAATAAAATATTAATAAAAAGCTATAATAGTATCTTGCTGATACTAAAATAACACTGATATATATACAGTGCACAGCATAAATGAGTACACCCCCTCTAAAACTTAACAAATTCAGCAATTATTCTTTACTTAGATGACATGTTAGGGCTCTTTGGAGATATAATGTTCCAACAAGCCTGCTTGAAGAATGTTAAAATTATTCGGCAAAATAAGATTTTCTTATCAAAGTCATAAAATGTTGTGTTGCAAAAATGAGTACACCCTCCTGAAAGTTACTAAATAAAACTAAAAAAAAAATAATAATGTGTATAGGTTTAAGGCTATTTTTGATCAACAGGTCAGTATATTGAACCAAAACTTTTAAAGACAAGTAATTTCCTGACAATTAAAAGTGTTATATAGCCCACTGAATCATACTCAGACTTAATGCTGGCAGCAGTGGAACCACTTGGGAGAGAACTGCCAGGTGACCTATTTCTTAGCATAAAAGAGGACAATGGTACAAGAGGAATACCAAATTATTGTTTTAAGTGTGAAAATATAGCAGAAGTAGCACCGACATTCAAAAACAATGGACTTGTGACAAGGCTCCTGAAATAATCAGGTCTTCGCTTTAAGTTTTCCTTTAGTGATGAGTGGATTTTTGCTAGAAAAAGAGCAGGAGAAATAACACGCAAGTGTCTCAGAGCCGGCAAAAGCTATGAAAAGAGTGACACTTTCTCTCACAGAGTATGACACAGTCTGCAGAAGTGGCATGCATGGTTGTTGTCACCACTAGAATTAGCCAAAGCAAAATAAACTCATTTAACCTCTTACAAGACCCATATTTACAAAATAGAGACTTCTGGGAATCCATACTCTGGTCTCAAGAGACCAATCAATCATTTCAGATCCAAAAGCATCCAAATGTTCTGGTGTTGCTAGAGGAGGAGTACAGTGAGAAGTGTTTGGTACCCACAGTGACGTTCAGTGGTAGTAAAGCTCTTATATAGGGATGAATGAGTGCTGAAGGTGTGAGGGAGTTGTGCTTTATCAATGCTGTCATGAATTCACACACTACTGTGTGATGTAATACAAAAACTTGAAACAGAAGATGCTACCCTCCCCTCATTCCCTGTATTATTGGGCATTTTTTCAGCATGACAATGAAGATATTCATTCTCCCAAGGTGAAAATCCTTCAGTGGACATGTATTTCACTCAGTCTTAGCGCTCTTGAGCAGCTGTGGGGGATTCTGTAGAGACGAGCTGAGCAAAACTCCCCATTAAAGACCAGAGCATTTAAGGAGGTTGTCCTCCAGGAGTTAAACAGGACAGATGTGAAAATTTGTCATGAACTTGTACACTTAGTGCCAAGAAGGGTCAGAGCAGTATACTTAGTTCTGGAGGACATACTAAGTACTAGAATATTATACATTTGCTGAATTAAATCTAGGGTGTACTCATTTCTGCAATCCTTCATTTAAACAAAATTGGCTAATTTACTTATCTTACAGAAAATATTGGCATATATGTTATTGTTTTTATTAAGTATATGTTTAATACAGTTCAATTTTGCCATCTTTCCATGAATTATATTAGCGATCATTAAGAAAATACATCTTTTATATTTATTCAGAGGGGGTGTACTCATTTATGCTGTGCACTGTAATACTGACCTAAATTCAAAATGAAAGTATTTCATAGGCCTACTTACAAAATGTTTATGTATTTAAATTGCATATAAAATTCCTGTGCATTTGGATTACACAGTTTTAGTATGAACATTATTTTTTTGTGTGCAGAGATCTGACCTGTTTCATTTATCTATGATCTATGACAAATATGCACCACATTAAATGTATTATTTTGTTAAAGTTAATACTGTATAATTTAACTGCATGGATATTTTATATTCAATTCAAATATATAAATCCTAAATTTAGGCCTAATATTTTTTTTTTCTGTTTTATTACAGTATTAATGACTTTAGAGAAAACATTTAAAACAAAACTAAGTTGATTTATAGTTTGACTGAGTATGTTTTACTCTTCAGAGTAACAAGTGAAACTATCTGTTCAAAACATAAACTTTAAATTACAATACAGAGCAGTAAAGCATGAATCAAAGCCTCTTAATTAAACTTCCTCTTGGTTTTCACAGTGGTCCAATTATATCCGAGCGACGGTGCGTAAGGAGAAGGGTCTGCCGGTGCTGGTGGAGCTGCTGCACTCGGATGCAGATAAAGTGGTGCGAGCGATCGCCATCGCGCTCAGAAACCTCGCCATCGACCACAAGAACAAAGATCTCATCGGTAAGATCCAGAGCAGCAGCTTTACTCTGACCTTCTCCGTGTGATGCTGAGGCTGACCTTCTTTCTGTTGCCCGGTCAGGGAGTTACGCCATGAGGGATCTGGTCAGTAACCTGCCCTGCGGCCAGCAGCGACCTGCCAAGAACCTGGAGGGAGACACGGTGGTGGCCGTCCTGAACACCATTCTGGAGATCGTCTCGGAGAACCTGGAGAACGCCAGATTCCTCATCCAGGGACAGGGAATCCAGAAACTGGTCTCAATCAACAGAACCAGGTGCCAAACTGCATAGCAACCAGCCACAATACCCTATGCCATAGCAATGTGGTAAAATCTACTGAGAACACCTTAGCAACCCCATAGCAACCACCCAAAACACCCTATGCCATAGCAACGTGAAAAAGCACTCAGAACACCTTAGCAACCCTATAGCAACAACCGTAGACACCCTATGCCATAGAAACGTGGTAAAATCCACTCTGAGCACATTAGCAACCCCATAGCAATAACCCTAGACACCCTATGCCATAGCAACATGGGGAAAAAAACACTCAGAACACCTTAGAAACCACCCAAAACACCCTATGCCATACCAACGTGGTAAAATCCACTCTGAGCACCTTAGCAACCCCATAGCAACCACCCAAAACACCCTATACCATAGCAACATGGGGGAAAAAAACACTCAGAACACCTTAGCAACCCCATAGTAACCACCCAAAAACCCTATGCTATAGCAACGTGTTAAAATCTACTCCAACCTCCTTAGCAACCCCATAGCAACCACCCAAAAACCCTACGCCATAGCAACGTGTTAAAATCTTCTCAAAACACCTTAGCAAGCCCATAGCAACCACCCAAAACACCCTATGCCATAGTAACGTGGAAAAGCACTCAGAACACCTTAGCAACCCTATAGCAACAACCGTAGACACCCTATGCCATAGAAACGTGGTAAAATCCACTCTGAGCACATTAGCAACCCCATAGCAATAACCCTAGACACCCTATGCCATAGCAACATGGAAAAAAACACTCAGAACACCTTAGAAACCACCCAAAACACCCTATGCCATACCAACGTGGTAAAATCCACTCTGAGCACCTTAGCAACCCCATAGCAACCACCCAAAACACCCTATACCATAGCAACATGGGGGAAAAAAACACTCAGAACACCTTAGCAACCCCATAGCAACCACCCAAAAACCCTATGCTATAGCAACGTGTTAAAATCTACTCCAACCTCCTTAGCAACCCCATAGCAACCACCCAAAAACCCTACGCCATAGCAACGTGTTAAAATCTACTCAAAACACCTTAGCAACCCCATAGCAACCACCCACAACAACCTATGCCATAGCAACGTAGTAATATACACTCAAAACACCTTAGCAACCACCCAGAACAACATATGCCATAGCAACGTAGTAAAATACACTCAAAACACCTTAGCAACCCCATAGCAACCACCTTAAACACCCTATACCATAGCAGTGTGGTAAAACCCTCTCAGAACTCCTTAGCAAACCCATAGCAAGCACCCAAAAAACCCTATGCTATAGCAATGTGGTAAAATCTACTCCAAACTCCTTAGCAACCCCATAGCAATCACCCTAAACAGTAGATGTAAAGCTGTAGTTTTGTTTTAATCAGGATGTTTTCTGTCTTGCTGATCTGTGAATGTGTCAGCCAATCGGTGCGCGAGACCAAAGCCGCGTCACACATCCTGCAGACGGTTTGGGCCTATAAGGACCTGCGACACACGCTGTGTAAGGCCGGCTGGAACAAAGTGCACTTCAAGGTAACAGCAGTTAAAGGCAGACGGATCGATGCGTGTTTCACAGTCATACTTATGAAATTAATTTCAGAAAGCACTGTGCTGATGATGAATATTGATCGTGTGTTTCAGCCAGCCGTCTCTGGCCTACCCAAAAAACAAAAGAACGCAAAGCAAGGGAACGATGACATCACACTGCCCTTAATGGAGAAGAACCAAGGTCACTGATTCCTGCTGCTTGAATGCAGCATATTTATGAGACTCCTGCATTAATGAGAATGACAGAAGCACTTGCCTTCTTTGTTATGCAAGCTTTGGAGTGTTAGAATTAAGTGTGCTGTGTGTGTGTCTGTGTGTGTGTGTGTGTGTGTGTGTGTGTGTAATGAACTACTGCAGTAATGTGTGCGTGTGTGTGTTTTATGCACTAATACATGTGTGTGTGTGTGTGTACCTGGTAATCATGTTATGGGGACCAAATGTCCCCACAAGTATAGTAATACAAGTAAATTTTGACCTTGTGGGGACATTTTTTTGGTCCCCATGAGGAAACAAGCTTATAAATGACACAGAATGGAGTGTATTGAAAATCTGAAATAGCAGAAAGTTTCCTGTTAGAGGTAGGTTTAGGTGTAGGGTTGGTGTAGGGCGATAGAAAATATTTGTACAGTATAAAAACCATTACACCTATGGAGAGTCCCCACAAAAAATGGAAATCTGTGTGTGTGTGTGTGTGTGTCTGTGTTTAATGCACTAATGCAGTCGTGTGTGTGTGTGTGAGTATGTGTGTGTGTTGAATGCACTAATGCAGTGATGCATTGCTGTTTCTGCTGCAGATGGATACTGCACTGTTGATCAGGCAGAGCAAGCAGCAGACGCTCCATGTCACATGATAGAACGAGAAACTTTTCAGGTCAATGATCATGTTGTGTCCAGTGTCATTTCTGTTCTCCAGAAACTTTTAAACTCTTTATTCATGTCAAATGTATTCATATAGCACCATTAAAAGCAACAGAAGTTGACCCAAGTGCTTTACAATAACAATCCAAAACTTAAAATGATAAAAGAGATCATCATATAACAGGCTAAACTCTCTGTGGCTGCTCAGATGCCAAAGAAATGAAATAAGTATTTGATGAAAATGACAAATTTTGATGAAAATGTCCTCAGATCATCCAAGATTAGGATGAGTTTGTTTCTTCATCAGATTTGTAGAAATGTGTCTCTGCATCAGTGTCTCAGCAATGGATGCTCTGTAGTGAATGGGTGCCGTCAGAATCCAAACAGCTGATAAAAACATTACAATAATCCACAAGTAATCCACAGCACTCCAGTCCATCAGTTAACATCTGGAGAAGACAAAAGCTGAAACAAACCCATCATTAAGACGTTTTTTTAACTAAATCCATAATCCATAATAACACTTCCTCCAGTGAAAAAGTGTTCTGGTCTGAATCAGGAGAGAAATCTGCACAGATCAAGCAGCGTTTACAAGCCAAAACAGCTCTAAACAAATATGTGGCTGGATTTTGATGTGAGAGACAACAGGAGATGCACTTTTTCACTGGAGGAAGAGTTATTATGGATTATGGACTCATATTTGTGTTAAAAACATCTTAATGATGGGTTTGTTTCAGCTTTTGTCTTCTCAAGATGTTAACTGATGGACTGGAGTGCTGTGGATTGTGATGTTTTTATCAGCTGTTTGGACTCTCATTCTGACGGCACCCATTCACTGCAGAGCATCCATTGCTGAGACACTGATGCAGTGACACATTTCTCCAAATCTGAAGAAGAAACAAACTCATCCTGATCTGGGATGGACCGAGGGTGAGCACATTTTCAACAGATTTAGAGACTCTAAAGAGCTTAAAAATATAAACAAAAATGAAAACATTATAATACATAATGGACAGAGCTGCTTTAATGACTTCATGATGTTGAATGTGTTTCAGGGTGTGAATGATAAGAGGCATTTCATCAGGACCAGCAGGCCAGCGGTTGGTTTAGTGGAGCGAACGCCGCAGCCGCTGGACTCATGGGTCTGATCCGGCTCACGGTAAACCACATTATCACTTCATCACTTCAGCTTCTTTTCATTTGTGATCCTGGAGCACAAAAGCAGTCATAAGTAGCACAGGTATATTTGTAGCAATATCCAAAAATACATTGTATGGGTCAAAATGACCGATTTTTCTTTTATGCCAAAAATCATTAGGATATTAAGTAAAGATCATGTTCCATGAAGATATTTAGTAAATTTCCTAGCATAAATATATCAAAACTTAATTTTTGATTAGTAATATGCATTGCTAAGAACTTCATTTGGACAACTTTAAAGGTGATTTTCTCAATATTTTGATTTTTTTGCACCCTCAGATTCCAGATTTTCAAATAGTTGTATCTCAGCCAAATATTGTCCTATCCTAACAAACCATACATCAATGGAAAGATTATTTATTCAGCTTTCAGATGTATAAATATTACCCATATGACTGATTTTGTGGTCCATGGTCACATTTGTCTGTGAAACCATGAAGGACAGTTGCTATATGTTTGTTTTATCAAACACATATTTACAATGTAGGGTTTCATTTAATATTGACTTGAACTCTGTTTATTTTCATAGGTTGGAGATTCACTTTCAGACCTGCATTTAGACTGACATTATCAGCCTTCAGCACAATTCACCACAGAATCAAACCAGAAATACAACATATCATACCTGCTCATGTCCACATCGATGACCTGTGCTAAAGAGAGCTGGAGGAATCGTGTCCGATCCGTCTGAAAGTGGAATTTGACTCTTTGCTGCTTTGGCAATCTTCACTGTTAAACTCAAGAATCATGATGATGTGACGAGTCATTTATTAATTGTTTAACATCTGATTATACATCATATTATGATCTTGTGTTGTTTCTATTGCTTATTTTTTGTTGATGAGTCTCTAAATTGTATAATAGTGTTCCAGTCACACAGACAATTTCAGTTCTGTATCTAAAGTTTTATGCACAAAAAAAAAAATAATAATAATAATTAAGAATATTAATAGGTTATTGGGACTGGAAAAGCAGAAACTGTACTTACTATAGCCTATATCAGAGAATATATCAGAGATTTTAATGCATTCATACTAAATTTGTTTCATAACATCAGTGATTTAATGGCTTGAAAAATAAAAATCAGAGTTTTATCTCTTCTTAATAAATCTATTTCTTCATGCATGAAAATAAATAAAATATAATAAAATAAAATGTATTCTTGCTTTGTGGCAAATTTCATGTCACAAGCTGAATGATTTAGCTCTTTTGTTGTGCATTCGAATGTTTTGAGCGATTCGAAAGAAAAGAGTTGATTCAAACGATACGAGTGTGAAGCATTTTTTGAAATCACATCGGTTACAGAATCACTGAAGCTTCAGATGCGGATCAGCAGAAATGAGTGAAAATTATCGATCACAGATGGAGAAGAACAAAAACAACGCGAAGAGACACAGCACAGGTGTGTGAGACTCAATATTCATTCATATCAGCTGTAACACGGTATTAGACATCAGAAGATTTATTATTTGTATTTATTTAGTTATTTATTACAAATAATTTTTATGAACAATTAGTTTTTTTTTTACTTTTTTTTTTATTCTTAACTAATGGGGGAGATTTGTCCAGGTCATGATCATTATAGTTAACTAAAATGAAAACCATTATAAAAATATAATAATAAATAAAATTAATGATAATAATAATTAAATAAAATATAATAAATAAATAACTACTTGAAACAAAAAATAAACATAAACTGAAATAACATATAAAAAGTATATTTTATTTTGATTAGCTGCCAAGGAAACATATTTCTAATTTTCATTTAGATTAAGTACTGAAATAACTAAAATAAATAATAATAAAAAATATAAAGACAGATGAAAAAATAAATAAAAATGACAAAAACTCACTACAAAATTACTAAAACTTTAACAAAATTTGTAAAATTAATAAAAAAGCTACAATAGTATATAAATGATCCTAAAATAAGACTAGTACATGGAACTGTTTTTAATTTGTATACAGGTCATTGATATGTGTATGAGCATTGCATTAGAGTTTAAGATATGTTTCTTTTTCTCCAGCAATGTTGTCTGGTGCTGTAGAAGGTCCCTCCTCATCCATGAGCTCCTCTGATGTTCAGGCATCAGCTGCTAATGAACTGGAGCAGGAATCTGCTCCACAAACCCACCACCGAAACAAGAGCATCAGCGCGGCTCATCCCGCGATCTACCTAAACACCCGTTCACACAAACTGCTCAGGAGAGACATCCGAATATGGAAGATGCCGATTCGCATTCTGAACTTCACAGGATCCTTGAAGCCGAAGCCCAGAAGCTTCCGAGAGAGGCTGAAGTGAGTGGAAATGCTTCGGAATCGGTGTGAAGAGTCCAAAGCCCATGACTCGCTCCGTCAGAGACCTGCAGCTGTGCAGCTCCGGGACTGACTCCTCTCCATCACCCTCCAACTCCTCCTTAAAGTCCCACCGCAGCCTCCGCACACAGCCGGTCCACATGCACCGCAGCCGCAGATACAGAAAACAGTTACAGCTCTACAGGATGCTGTCCAACAACAAGAGTGATGAGAAACCGCACAGACTGGAGGTCAGTGACATGCACACCAAAATAATTAGAACACTGTATTTTCAGCAGCTAAAACATGGTTTTAAGTCAGTTATTTCTATCTTTTGCTGTAGTGTGTCAGTAGGAAATATCAGTTTACATTTCCAAACATTCATTTAGCCATTAATTGTAATAATCCAGTGAGATTTTAGTTTGCTCCACACAGAGCTCTGATCTGATCATCATCAGTCTGTCTGGAATGACATGAAGAAACAGAACAAACTGAGACAGACTCAATCCAGAAGAACTGATGCTTCAAGAAACCTACCTGCAAAGCTCCTGAGAAACTCTGCTCAAGTGCACCGAGAGCAAAAGCTGCTTTAAACACAAAGGATGCTCACACCAAATGTTGATTTCATTTAATTCATAGAAGTTCATTGATAAAGAACATCTATTTATGACAGCATCCTCATTTTACAGCATTTTTACACAAGTGCCTAAAACAGCACTGTAGCTTTGCAGGTAGGTTTCTTGAAGCATCAGTTCTTCTGGATTTAGTCTGTCTCAGTTTGTTCTGTTTCTTCATGTCATTCCAGACAGACTGATGATGATCAATTCAATTCAATTCAAGTTTATTTGTATAGCGCTTTTCACAATACAAATTGTTGCAAAGCAGCTTTACAGGAAATTAAGCTTCTACAATATATTTATATATTGTAGAAACTTAATATATTTAACTTATGGCGAGATTTGGTTGTTCTGTATGTTGTCTGAGGGTAGGCTTCATCTGAGGTCCTCTGAGGGGTTGGCATCATTTCTTCTCAGGTGTTCTGGAGCCAGACTGAAGCTTGTGTAAATCCTAGTTACCACGGGATGTTAATCCCGTGGCAGAAACAAATAGAAACATAATTAGCGTAGCTGCTGTTCCAACCAAGCAAAAATTATTTGTTCAATCCAAGCTAAAGAACAATAATGTGTGTTTGATCAGATATAACTGCAGTACAAGATTATGAGATGCATTATGTGAATGCTTGGCTAAAGAGATGTGTCTTTAATCTAAATTTAAACAGAGAGAGTGTGTCTGAACCCCGAACGTTATCAGGAAGGCTATTCCAGAGTTTGGGAGCCAAATGTGAAAAGGATCTAACTCCTTTAGTTGACTTTGTTATCCTAGGTACTACCAAAAGTCCAGAGTTTTGCGACCTTAGGGAGCGTGATGGATTGTAGCGTGGTAGAAGACTAGTTAGGTACGCAGGAGCTAAACCATTAAGGGCCTTATAGGTAAGTAATAATATTTTGTAACTGATGTGGAACTTAATAGGTAGCCAGTGCAGAGACTGTAAAATTGGAGTAATATGATCATATTTTCTTGACCTGGTAAGGACTCTAGCTGCTGCATTTTGGACTACCTGTAGCTTGTTTATTGAAGATGCAGGACAACCAGCTAGCAGTGCATTACAATAGTCCAGTCTAGAGGTCATGAATGCATGAACTAGCTTTTCTGCATCAGAAACAGGTAACATGTTTCATAGCTTGGCAATGTTTCTAAGATGGAAGAATGCTGTTTTTGTAACATGGGAAATATGATTTTCTAAAGAGAAGTTGCTGTCTAATATAACACCCAGATTTTTGACTGTAGAGGAAGTAACAGTACATCCGTCTAGTTGCAAATTATAATCCAAGAGATTCTGTGTACTGTTTTTTGGTCCAATAAGTAATATTTCTGTCTTATCTGAATTTAATAGGAGAAAATTACTGGTCATCCAATCTTTTACATTTTTAACACACTCTGTTAGCTTAGATAATTTAGAAGTTTCATCTGGTCTTGTTGAGATATATAGTTGAGTATCATCAGCATAACAATGGAAACTAATCCCATATTTTCTAATAATATTACCAAGGGGCAACATGTATACTGAAAATAGCAGAGGACCTAGGACAGATCCTTGTGGTACTCCATATTTTACTGGTGATAATTGAGATGACTCCCTGTTTAAATAAACAAAGTGGAAGCGATCAGACAGGTAGGATCTAAACCATTTTAAAGCCTGCCCCTGAATACCCGTATAATTTTGTAATCGATCTATGAGTATATCATGATCTATAGTGTCGAACGCAGCACTAAGATCAAGTAAAACTAGCAATGAGATGCAGCCTTGGTCTGACGCAAGAAGCAAGTCATTTGTAATTTTAACAAGTGCGGTTTCTGTGCTATGGTGGGGCCTGAAACCTGACTGAAATTCTTCATAGAGATCATTTTCATGATCAGATCAGATCTCTGTGTGGAGCAAACTAAAATCTCACTGGATTATTACAATTAATGGCTAAATGAATGTTTGGAAATGTAAACTGATATTTCCTACTGACACACAAAACCATTTTTTAGCTGCTGAAAATACTGGTGTTCTAATAATTTTGGTCACCACTGTGTATGAGCCAGAAAGTGCTTGTTCACTTCTAAATGAGTGAATGTCCTTCATGAGTTTCTACAGAGCCCCTAAGGAAACATGGTGATGATGGGGGAAAAAAATCTATGAGATGGGAGAAAATTATTGCATATTTCAATTTGTTCCCGTAAAAAGCTCTGCTTTAATTTGCAAAACTTTTGATTGCAGAATCTTTGAGTTCTTTTGCAAAAAGTTTGCATTCCCCAGATAAACTTTGCTATAGTTTACAATACATTTGTGTTTTCTCGTAAAACGCTTGCGTTCCACCTAGAAACCTAGAAAAGCATTTGCTGGTAAAACTATTGCATTCCCCCTAGAAACTTTGCGTTCTCTCACAAAACTTTTGTGTTGCAAGAAACTTTATTGTTTCTCAAAAATGTTGCATTTCCCTGAGAACCTTTGCATTCTCTTAAAAAATTGTTTCCCTGAGAAACTTTGCTTTCCTTTCCAAAAGTTTTGTTTGCATAAACTCTTTTGCATTCCCCCCAAAAACATCGTGTTCATTGGCAAAACATTTGCCTTCTCTCAAAAAACTATTGCATTCCCACAAGAAACTTTGCATTCTCTGGCAAAACTTTTGCATTCCCCCGAGAAACTTTGCGTTCATTGGCAAAACTTTTGCATTCCCCCGAGAAACTTTGCGTTCATTGGCAAAACATTTGCGTCTTCCCGAGAAACTTTGCGTTCATTGGCAAAACTTTTGCATTCCCCCGAGAAACTTTGTGTTCATTGGCAAAACATTTGCGTCCTCTCAAAAAACTATTGCGTTCCCCCGAGAAACATTGCATTCTCTGGCAAAACTTTTGCATTCTCCCGAGAAACTTTGCGTTCATTGGCAAAACTTTTGCATTCCCCCGAGAAACTTTGTGTTCATTGGCAAAACATTTGCGTCCTCTCAAAAAACTATTGTATTCCCACAAGAAACTTTGCATTCTCTGGCAAAACTTTGCATTCCCCCGAGAAACTTTGCGTTCATTGGCAAAACTTTTGCATTCTCCCGAGAAACTTTGTGTTCATTGGCAAAACTTTTGCATTCCCCCGAGAAACTTTGCGTTCATTGGCAAAACTTTTGCATTCCCCCGAGAAACTTTGCGTTCATTGGCAAAACTTTTGCATTCCCCCGAGAAACTTTGCGTTAATTGGCAAAACATTTGCGTCCTCTCAAAAAACTATTGCATTCCCACAAGAAACATTGCATTCTCTCACTACACATTTGCGTCCGCTTTTAATACATTTGCGTTCTTCAGAAAAACGTTGTGTTCTTTCGCAAAACATTCGCGTTCACTTGTAAAATGTGTTCCCGGCAAGAAACGTAGAATTCACTTTTCTCAGTACATTTTTTTTTTTTTACAATACTTTTGCGTTCTTTCACAAATTTTGTGCATTCCCCGAGAAACTTCGCCTTCACTGGCAAAACATTTGCTTTCTCTCAAAAAACTATTGCGTTCCCCTGAGAAACATCTCTCACCACACATTTGCGTCCGCTTTTAATACATTTGTATTTTTCAGAGAAACATTCGTGTTCGCTCATAAAACGTTTGTGTTCCCGCTAGAAACTTTGCGTTCGCTCACAAAATCACTGGAATATAGGTTTCTTTACCACCTCATATTATTTACATCACAAAAATTATTCGCGAAAACTCGATGCAGAAGTTTTGCAAGCGAATGCACTGAAATATAGATATTTTTTCCTCCTATCTCTCTCTAGTTTTTACCATGTCCCTTTAAACCCAATGTATACTTTGGTTTTTAAGCGTACGCAAGGGTCCGTGTACAGTGCGCGTTAAGCAAATTTTGTCACCAGAATAGAATGCGTGTACTGTACGCTCATGCGCGACCATTGGATTTCTTTTGCACTAATCAATTGTTCAACAAGTTGGTAGCACTGGCCCAGGTCATTGTTTCACAGTAGAAAATGAAACTATAGAGACAGAACAACAACAAAATACCGCAGAATATCGAAACAACAACAAATGGTGTTATGAGAGAGACAAATCTTTAGATTAAAAGATTACAAAGATATGTTTATCAGTCATAACTTGTGGAGAAAAATAGCGCAGACACTGGACAAATGCGACGCTTTCTAGAGCACATGCGTCGACCCCATGGGCTCGCGCACAATGTAAAATGGAGAATATTTTGAAAGGCTGCATGTTCTATTGTACACATATTCTAGCATACACGTACAAAAACAAAGTATACTTTGGGCTTTAGGACCTCCGTAACTTTCTGAAGCCATTGGCTTTGTTATTTTGACAGTAAAGTGTCTGAGTACTTTCAGTGGTCACTGTACGTCCTGCTTCAGCAGTGTCTTCAAGTGTGGTTTTCCTCACCGAACATCTCATCAGAATCTGTGTAGATCAAGGCTTATGGATGTGTCAGTCTGCATAATTAACCGTTTCATTACAGGGTCAGTCATCACCTGCAGCATCCTCTTGTGTTAAAGGTCAGTCTTTACAACATTTGAATATCATTTGAATATTATTTTACAACATTTGAATATCATTTGAATATTATTTGAATATATTTATTCTCCAAGTGTGCACAAAGACAAAAGCAGTTTGCTGAGATTTCCAGGAGCTCTGGTACATGCAAATATATAAAAGAGAATAGAAATAAAATTTCAGTAAGTAGGAATAATAATAAAAACAAGTAATGTTAGATGGAGTAATCAGAAGGCTTATGTACAGATGTGCACATTATGTACTGTATAGACAACTGTTTAAATATAACTATGTAGGCCTAAACATATTAAGTATCTGTTTATAGCTTAACGCCCATGTGACATAAACACCATATAAATATCATTTTAGAATTAATCTTCCATATTTTCAGAGTAGAATTCATCTTCCATATTTGCAGAGTTGATCTGTAGATATTGCCCTTTTAAATTAAGCAAAAATATTAGTTATGAAAGACAAAACTGGCTAAATATGGCTAATATACCCAAAATATAAACATACATGATTGTTCAAAAGTTAATATTTTTGAAAGAAGTCTCTTCTGCTCACCAAGTCTGCATTTATTTGATCAAAAACACAGTAAAAATTGTGAAATTTTATTAAAATACAAAATAGCTGTTTTCTATGTGAATATATGTTAAACTGTAATTTATTTCTGTGATCAAAGCTGAATTTTCAGCATCATTACTCCAATCTTCAGTGTCACATGATCCTTCAGAAATCATTCTAATATGCTGATTTGCTGCTCAAGAAACATTTCTGATTATTATCAATGTTGAAAACAGTTGTGCTGCCCAATATTTTTGTGGAAACTGAGATACATTTTATTTTTCAGGATTCACAAATGAATAGAAAGTTCAAAAGAACAGCATTTATTTGAAATAGAAATCTTTTGTAACATTAGAAATGTCTTTACTGTCACTTTTGATCAATTTAATGTGCCCTTGATGAATAAAAATATGAATTTCTTTCAATAAAAATCTTACTGACCCCAAACTTTTGTAAATATGAAAGACGACTTCTGAATCAGCTTTCTCACACAGACTCCTCTGAGAATCAGGACAATCAGAGAGATTCGGCGTCTACCCAGAGTCCTCCAGTGATCCGGGCGCCGTTGAGAAAAACGAGTCGCCTGTTGTGGCGTCAACAGCTGGACAGCAGCAGTTCAGACAACAGCCTGATGACCGCTAACCTGGTTAACATCATGAGACTGGACACACCTGAAGATCACAGAGACCTGGGAAAACAGACAGAGTGAAAACAGAAGGATTTCATTTTCTTTTGCTGATGTTTCAAGTGAGTCGGCTGAGTTTGATTGCCTTGATATTAATTCTGATTCAAGCATAGAAGCTTCTGCACCTGCACTGAAAAACGTTAATGACCATGATTCATCTGAGCTCAAACTGGACATCCAAACTAGTGAGGAATCAACTCAAAAATCCCTGAAGATCCCTGGAACCAGCATGGAAGAACAAAACAAAAGAAGAAGAACAAAAAAGAGCAAAACTCAAATGAACAACATCGGCATGAAAAGTCTGACACAACATCACCAGACTCTGAAGCATCTTTAGTTTCACAGCTGAAGGTCTTTAAAGAAGAACTCAAACATTGTGAAGAAGCCACTGACATTAAAAAGCAAGTGATTTCACAGGAGCCAGTTCAGTTGAAGAATTCTTCATCTATCACCTCCAGAAACACAGTCTAACACAGTTATGATGCAGAGGGCACTGTGTTCTTTTATCTTCTCGTATGAGAATCAGGATCCAACACAAGAATCCTGGTGCAGATTTACACTGACAGACACTTTAGGAAGCGGAGGAAGCATTATTATGGATTATGGACTCTATGGTATTTTAGTTAAAAACATCTTGATGATGGATTTGTTTCAGCTTTTGTCTTCTCAAGATGTTAATTGATGGACTGGAGTGGTGTGGATTACTTGTGGATTATTGTGATGTTTTTATCAGCTGTTTGGCTCTCATTCTGACAGCACCCATTCACTGCAGAGCATCTATTGCTGAGACATTGATTCATTTCTCCAAATCTGATGAAGAAACAAACTCATCCTAATCTGGGATGGCCTGATGATGAGCACATTTTGGCACATTTTCATTTTTAGTTGGGCTATTCCTTCAAGAGCATGTGAATGTGTGTCTATATTGTGTACATGGACAAGAAAGTGTTCTTTGAATATTTTCTTATTTCTGCAGATGTTTTGCCTGTATGTTTCTAAAATAAAGATGCTAATGTCCATTTCTAATCTGTTATCCAGTCAATTAAAATGAAGACAAGAAGCATCACAAGGGCTGAACATCATTGGACATCAGGACCAAATTTTATAAGCTTTATATAATGTTTTTTATATTAGTCCTATTGTGGAATTACATTTTTTTAGCATTGACATCTGTGAGTATGATTTTAACATTCTTCATGTAATTTTAATTAATGACCACATGATGGCAGTGTTACACAGTCACAAGATATCACATTTTCACTGATGTGACTTGAGAACGGACCTAATAAATATGAGCATCATTCACGTTTGTTGCACCAGTTAAACTTTAATATTATATATTAATCATCTAAATAAATATTTGAAGGGAAAAAACATGAACTATATATATATATATATATATATATATATATATATATATATATATATATATATATATATATATAACTAAAACTTTAAATAGATTATATTAAATTACATTATATCACAATATAATATATTATATTAAATGTATTTGTTTACTTCACTGCAGGAAAGCAAAGGTTGTTTTATTAATTATGAATTATTTTAAAGTGTTTAACTTTGTTTTTCACGCATCTGCATCTTACCTATAATAAATTTGTTGATTTATTAATAATTAATTTAGATTTTAATATGGTAACATTGAGTAAAAACAGAGTACTAGTGACAAAACAAGTGAAGTCAAACTGTTTATCAGGGTTTCAGAACAATTGAACAAACTGAACAATTTCTTCTTCGTGAATTATCCATGATGCACTGCAGAAAAAAAAGTTTGTTTTCCAACCTAGTCATCACACAGGAGTTCCTGCATCCTCTTATGAATGAAAATACATGCTAACGCATTTGGACAACCACTGTGACGCTGATTTGTTTGATGTTTATCAATGGAAGCCCGTTTTGGTTGCTAAGTAACTCGAATGGATAAAAAATGGTGATTATTTCCACTACAAGGAATCATGACTTAAAAGATGCATGAGCCACCTCAAGCTATTTGCGATTCATTTACAGAGAATTATGGGTTACGTGAATATTAAGTGTTTAAACTGAGCAGATAAACAGTGAAACCCAAGGTTTGTAATGACTGTGCCTATATAGCGCATCTTTTTATAGGAAGAGGAAAGGCTATTTTAGCTCACAAATAACAACCCTAGTGGCCTGTGTTTGTTCGAAGGGATTCTGTTAAAGCCGCTGGGAATGTGGGCGGCATTTCTGATGCTTGCGTGAGACTTTCTGAGCTTCATTAAACTGCCAATTTAACCTCAGCAAACCGCCTCATGATCAATTACAGCGCCATGCTTCTTCTCAAAACGATTGACTCCACACCTTCAGAAGGTTTCTCACAGTCTTTGTGCAGATGCACGTCTTCAGCCCTGCATTTAGATCTGATCATTATTTCTAAAAGGGGTTTGAAGCAACAGGTTATTTAAAAAAGAGAAAGAAGAAGAAGAAGAAACAGAGTGTGAGCAGGTCTAACAATCTTGTTTTTAGACTTTTGCACCTGAGACTGAGACACAGACAGCCAGTGAACTAGTTTTGTTCAGGTAGTTGGTGTAGGTGAGCGAATAGCTTATTGCGCGCATGAAAATGTCGTCACCCTCAGGCCATCCCAGATGTAGATGAGTTTGTTTCTTCATCAGATTTGGAGAAATGTGTCATTCCATCAATGTCTATCATTAAGACATGTTTTAACGAAAATATCCATAATCCATAATAACTTTTCCTCCAGTGAAAAAGTGCATCTCCTGTTCTCTCTCACATCAAAATCCAGCCACATATTTGTTTAGAGCTGTTTTGGCTTGTAAACGCTGCTTGATCTGTGCAGATTTCTCTCCTGATTCAGACCACAACACTTTTTCACTGGAGGAAGAGTTATTATGGATAATGGACTCGTATTTTAGTTAAAAACGTCTTAATGATGGGTTTGTTTCAGCTTTTGGCTTCTTAAGATGTTAACTGATGGACTGGAGTGGTGTGGATTACTTGTGGATTATTGTGATGTTTTAATCAGCTGTTTGGACTCTCATTCTGACGGCACCCATTCACTGCAGAGCATCCATTGCTGAGACATTTCTCCAAATCTGATAAAGAAACAAACTCCTCCTAATCTTGGATGGCCTGAGGGTGAGCACATTTTCAGCAGATTTTTTTTCGTGTTTTGGTAATATAATTAAATTAGAATTGGAAATTAGATATCTCTATATTTAAAATGTTATTGCAGGAGTGTTAAAAGTACTTGAGGGTTTCGGCAGGAGACAATAATTACTTTTTAAATTGTGACCTTTCCGTTCCAAGAACAATAATGTTAATCTG
This sequence comes from Spinibarbus caldwelli, assembly GCA_039654775.1. NCBI lineage: Eukaryota > Metazoa > Chordata > Actinopteri > Cypriniformes > Cyprinidae > Spinibarbus > Spinibarbus caldwelli. The sequence goes on from CM077267.1 coordinate 616,186, forward strand.
CAGACAGTTTGCATGTTTTGATGATTATATGTTGGAGAACATTGACAATAGAGTGAAGACTTAAGCAAACAACAACACATCCCAGATAACATGGGAATGTTTTAGCAGTCATGTGTTTGAAATTGGATTGAGAGCAACGGTCGTCTCTAAACAATTTTTTATTGGCACCGACTGAAGCAAATAGTCATGCTGTGAATGATTTTCACTGGGTTATGTGGCCACCAGACACTGCCCATATAAAAACGGGTGTTAAAAGTAAGAAACAAAGATGAAAGATAATAATAATAAAGGGAATAGAACAATATACACAACAGTAATTTGATTTTAACAGTGTTTTTGGCTAGAGTTAGGCTGTGTGTATAACATATTATCAAGAGCTGATATTAAAAACAATAACATCAGAGGTGGGAAATATGAGTCTAAATGTTGATTTAAAATGCTCATATCTTCTGCTTTCTTGCTGAGATTAACAGACTGTTGTAAAAATTGAGCTCTGTGTACAAAAGTCTCTCCTGCTGTTTTTCAACCCTTTCGGGATCCGAGCTGAACCTTCATCAAAATGTCAGCGAGCACATCTGGGGAATTAAAGCGAACATTTTCAGAGAGATAAGAAGAATAAAGTCTATAAAACTGGAAGCTTAATAGAAGGAAGGAGAAAGGTGTTTACTAATATTTAGTATGTGCAGATGATCCAAACCGTTTACAGGAACATTTTCATATTGTATGACAGTGGTTATCACAGCAATAGCTCTAGTTTATTGCATTTATGAATATGTTAAACATTGCATGCTTCTGAATTTGAATAAACATATCAGCATGATGCATGATGAGAAACAGAGCATTATAATGATGGGAAAATATACTTGAAATGCTCTACTGATGGAAGAAAACAGCATGTTTCTGCATGTAAAATTCTTTTTGATGTTCATATTTGACTTCTAGTATAAATTTTTTATTCAAAACAACCCTAAAATGATAAAGAAACAGAAGCTGGCAATCTGGCATAGATGCATGCTTGGAATAAATATTTAAATGATGTATTTTTTTTTATTTGCATATTCTTCAAGCATAAAACAAGACATCAATTGTAGGCTAAATGCGATGCTCTGATTCTGAATCAGGTGAGAAAAAGCAGGTGTTGATGGAGAATCACCCACATACAGGTGCTTCACAACAGCTATTATCTTCAGCTAGAAGGAAAAACAGCTGGTACAATGACATTATGGGGCATAAAATAACCTTACGACATGCATTTTCTTAGAAAATAAAACCGCTGTAGTCTGAAATTGCTTTTTCCAGGTTTAATACACATCATCAGCAGCAAGAAAATCACTAATTGTATTTGTTTCACGTCACTTACAGCCAACTGATACAGGCCATTCTGAGATTTCAGTGTTTTAGTTAATGTATTACACGGAGAAATTAGTCTCCCACACAGTAATGTAACTCTAGTACTGTATGTCGACCTAATTATGAATATGTGTGAGTCAATTATAGCTCGACAAATTGAAAACGTGCTCTAATTATATTGGTTTTAGCATTCATAATAAACGCCTTACTTAATGTAATTGTTTAGAGTCGTTTCTGAGGCTGTGATTATTAATCAGCAGGTCTAATCATGACGCTAGATTAATTGCAGCACGTTAAAGAACAAACGGTCGTGAGTGACGTATGAACGCGAGTCATTTCAGGGAGTCGGTTCACTTGAGTGGTTCATTTAAATGATTCGATTTGAAACTGAAATGTCCTCTTACCAGTTACATTGTGAAATATATATAAAAAAGATCATTTATTCTTTTCATACCATAATTCACAGTTTCTCTCCCAAACAAATTTTGCTTAATAGTCAAGTAATTTACAAACGGGTTGTAAGTCGGTTCAAATGAATCAACCGCTTTGTGAATCGGACATCAGAGTTCAGTTACGCGCGCGCGGGAGTCAGTGCAGAGTTGATCAGAGACAGACACGATCATAGTCGAGCTCTTTTTACACTTATTTTATTTCACCACAGCCTTTACTTCACCCTTTGAGCCGAAGGACAGTAAGGTAAGATCTTTGTGACTCACATTAACCGATAAAACGCAAATGTTATTAACTATTTCATCTACTTTGATCAGTTTCTGCACCTGAGGTGAAGTTCTCTCAGTCTGAATCACCGCAGCTTTGTCGCTCTGTTCGTACAGGTAACTGCTGAATAATGCCAAAAAAGGTTTAGATTTAAGGATATTGAACATGTCTTAAACATTCATATCCCTATACGAACAAAAAAGATGAGAGGTGTGCGATTTGTAGGTTGGGGCAAGCAATTCTTTTCCTCAGAGTGCGTTTATTTACATATTATGTAACGTTACCACAGTTCCTATCTATAGGAATTAATCTTGAAGTCTTGGCTATTAACATTTAGCTATTAAACATTTAATATTTGTTGTACTGGGGGAAAAAAAACATACATTGACATTCATTGTACAGGCGTTGAATGATCAGGTGCATGTTATCACATTATGTGGGGTAAGTTGTCACAAGCTTTTTCATCAAATTTAATTGATCTGAAATGGCTTAAAGGGGGGAAATATAGTATTAAAAAAATATTGTTTTATCCCACTCAACTTAAATTGTACAAAGACAAATTATGACAAATAAAAATGTGATATCTTGTCGCAATAATAATAATAATAACAATAATAATACCATTTTAAAAATGAAAAAAAAAAAAACAAACAAACAAAAAAGTTCGTAATATTGTCATTTTAGTTTGGATGACATGCAAATTCACAAAAATCACTCTAATTTAAGACTGTTTTGGATTATGTGTTTGAAGCCACCCAGCAGGCACCAGACGTCTATGTAACGTCAGGTTGACGTTGGACATGACGTCGGACAGACGTTGCATTTTGGTTGAAAATGAAAATCGGGTTGACGTCAATATTTGACGTCAATTTGACGTTGACTTAATGTTGGATTTTGGTTGCACAACCTAAAAACAACAAAATCTCAACGTCAGCTGACGTCAGTATTGGACATCAATTTAACATTGACATTAGACGTTGAATTTACGTTGAATTTTGGTCACCTGACGTCGCAACCAAAATTTAACCAAATATCAACGTCTTATGACGTTGTGTGCCTGTTTTGTGCCTGCTGGGCAACATATGAAACCACTGCTTGAGAAAACAAGTATTTGTGTAATTGGACTTTTGATTAAAAACCTCTTAGTTTCCGAGATCTAGACCTGTGTGTTCCTTATATACAGGTGCATCTCAATAAATTAGAATGTCGTGGAAAAGTTCATTTATTTCAGTAAATCAACTCAAATTGTGAAACTCGTGTATTAAATAAATTCAATGCGCACAGACTGAAATAGTTTAAGTCTTTGGTTCTTTTAATTGTGATGATTTTGGCTCACATTTAACAAAAACCCACCAATTCACTATCTCAACAAATTAGAATATAGTGACATGCCAATCAGCTAATCAACTCAAAACACCTGCAAAGGTTTCCTGAGCCTTCAAAATGGTCTCTCAGTTTGGTTCACTAGGCTACACAATCATGAGGAAGACTGCTGATCTGACAGTTGTCCAGAAGACAATCATTGACACCCTTCACAAGGAGGGTAAGCCACAAACATTCATTGCCAAAGAAGCTGGCTGTTCACAGAGTGCTGTATCCAAACATGTTAACAGAAAGTTGAGTGGAAGGAAAAAGTGTGGAAGAAAAAGATGCACAACCAACCGAGAGAACCGCAGCCTTATGAGGATTGTCAAGCAAAATCGATTCAAGAATTTGGGTGAACTTCACAAGGAATGGACTGAGGCTGGGGTCAAGGCATCAAGAGCCACCACACACAGACGTGTCAAGGAATTTGGCTACAGTTGTCGTATTCCTCTTGTTAAGCCACTCCTGAACCACAGACAACGTCAGAGGCGTCTTACCTGGGCTAAGGAGAAGAAGAACTGGACTGTTGCCCAGTGGTCCAAAGTCCTCTTTTCAGATGAGAGCAAGTTTTGTATTTCATTTGGAAACCAAGGTCCTAGAGTCTGGAGGAAGGGTGGAGAAGCTCATAGCCCAAGTTGCTTGAAGTCCAGTGTTAAGTTTCCACAGTCTGTGATGATTTGGGGTGCAATGTCATCTGCTGGTGTTGGTCCATTGTGTTTTTTGAAAACCAAAGTCACTGCACCCGTTTACCAAGAAATTTTGGAGCACTTCATGCTTCCTTCTGCTGACCAGCTTTTTAAAGATGCTGATTTCATTTTCCAGCAGGATTTGGCACCTGCCCACACTGCCAAAAGCACCACAAGTTGGTTAAATGACCATGGTGTTGGTGTGCTTGATTGGCCAGCAAACTCACCAGACCTGAACCTCATAGAGAATCTATGGGGTATTGTCAAGAGGAAAATGAGAAACAAGAGACCAAAAAATGCAGATGAGCTGAAGGCCACTGTCAAAGAAACCTGGGCTTCCATACCACCTCAGCAGTGCCACAAACTGATCACCTCCATGCCAAAATTAAAGCAAAAGGAGCCCCTACCAAGTATTGAGTACATATACAGTAAATTAACATACTTTCCAGAAGGCCAGCAATTCACTAAAAATGTTTTTTTTATTGGTCTTATGAAGTATTCTAATTTGTTGAGATAGTGAATTGGTGAGTTTTTGTTAAATGTGAGCCAAAATCATCACAATTAAAAGAACCAAAGACTTAAACTACTTCAGTCTGTGTGCATTGAATTTATTTAATACACGAGTTTCATAATTTGAGTTGAATTACTGAAATAAATGAACTTTTCCACGGCATTCTAATTTGAGATGCACCTGTATGTGACCTCAATCCTCAATAATGGTTTTCTAACTAAAAATAATCACTTCAGCAAACCATTTACACTTCACAATATGAAAGACTTTAAAAGCTGGTTTCAAATGTTTTTAACAGAATTTTTCAGTTTTAAATGTGTTTTATTGCTAAATGTCACTGGTATTTATGTAAGCTTGTTTCCACCATGGAATAAAAAAAAAAATTGACTTCCTCACAATTTACTTCTTTTCTTGCGGCTATGTGTTTTTCTCACAATTTTTGTCTCAATTCTAAAAAAAAAAAAAACCCAACAACTTAGAATTGCAAAAATAAATAAATAAATAAATAAATAAAAAACAAGTCTGAATTATCAGATAAAAAGTTTCAATACCCTTTTTAATTTTTTAACCTGTTGTGGAAAATGAAAAACAGAATTGCAAGATGTAAGCTTAAAGTTCGGAGAAAAAAACTCCAACTTATGAGATAAAATGTTGCAATTACCTTTTTATTTTTTTTATCCTGTGGTGGACACAGGCTTCCATATTTTTTATTCAGTGGCGAAAAACACAAAAACAGAATTGCGAGATGAAAAATCAGAATTGCACAAAAAAAAAAAAACTGAATTCTGAGTTTATAGCTTGCAATTGTGATTTTTTTTTCGTAACTGCTAGAAACAAAGCTCAAATTGTGAATTAAAAAATTACAAAAAAAGTATTTATTTTTTATTCCATGGCACAAATGGGTTTCCAAAAGTATTAGAGCTAAAACTGAAGAAAACGATTAAGTTTGTTTATTTTTGTAAACTAAAAAAATCGCAAAAAAGTATTTATTTTTTATTCCATGGCACAAATGGGTTTCCAAAAGTATTAGAGCTAAAACTGAAGAAAATGATTAAGTTTGTTTATTTTTGTAAACTAAAAAAATCGTAAAAAAGTATTTATTTTTTATTCCATGGCACAAATGGGTTTTCAAAAGTATTAGAGCTAAAACTGAAGAAAACTATTTAATTTGTTTATTTTTGTGTTTGTTCCTAGCATTGTTTTGCATTCATGGAGGGCTCTGAGGTATTATGGGATGCGGCCTCTGTCTATATGATCTCAGATCTCGTCTCCTGCACCAACAAGACCAACAGCACCAACTCCAGCACAGTAGGAAGCATCGTCCTGTTTCCTTATTACCAGCATTCACTCTCGACGGCCGCGCTCTTCACGCTGGCGTATCTCTTAATCTTCCTGCTGTGCCTGATGGGAAACGGTCTGGTCTGTGTGATAGTCCTGAGGAACCGGCACATGAGAACCGTCACCAACATCTTCATCCTGAATCTGGCCGTCAGCGACCTGCTGGTCGGGATCTTCTGTATTCCCACGACGCTAGTGGACAACCTCATCACAGGTGTGGAAATCTAGTTTTTGATATGTAATAGGGATGTAACAATATTATCAATATCATGATATTGCGATAGCAAACCTGTCTTGATATTATCATGGCCACATGACGATATGAAACGATAGGTCTTCCTGGGCAAAAATTGTAGTTTTTAATATATATTTAAACTTATTCAGGGCTCGACATTAACGCTTGTCCGCTTGTCCAGGACAAGTGAATGTTTTGGACGTGAAAGTGAAAGAGAAATTTACTTGCCCAATCGGACAAGTAACTTGAAAAAGTCAACACCAAAAACAGTAATGACTGCCTTTATTTATGATATAGCCTTTGTTATAGGGTTGTGTGATATATATCGTTTGCAATAATTTCGTAATTGTTGTTTTAACGAGTTTATTGCAAGAATCAAACAAAACACACCTACAGAGTGCACGCATACATTACGTAAGTCGTCTAGGTTAGACTAGCGCACGTGCGAGTGCGTTCTTTCACTGCATGATTCAGTACTACAATGCATGAAGAATGATCAGAAAATTCAAGATATGGGAGCAAAAAATGTACATATTTATATAATTTCATACAGTTTCACACGAAGATCGAGCGCCGTTTTTTTTTTTTTTTTGCTCCAAAAACCATCATGATTACAAATGTGATTTTATGCAACAGTTCAATAAACAAGAAGTTAACATTAAGAGACTTGCGTTTTAGACACCATATTTCCTGTTTCTGCTCTGTTTCACCATCAAAAATAATTCCAAACACAGCCACAGCGCTGTTTTGCGTCTCTGAGCAACATGACTGCGTTTCGTGCCTGAATGAATCCGTTTAAATGATTCGGTTCAGTCGCAATGACTCATTTATAAACAGTGACTTGATGCCACCTAATGGTGGTTTTAATTTCACATTTACAGTATTTTTTAATTTTTTAAATAATTTCAAATATCAGTATTCAACGTTTTATGAATCAAAACATTATTTATTCATTTGTAACTGCAGATTAAAGCATTCCATGTCCCACAGAGCTGCATTAAACAGTGGGTAAATATATCTATTCCACTTCAGATGCAGCTTCTGTGTTTCCTACATTGCAAAGATGAATTTTGTTGATACTGATTTCATTTGTTTGGTAACAGCCCAAATGTCTTATTATACTAATTGTCTGATTAAATTGAACTAATTAAAAAATACAAAATTTAAGTTTGAAAATTCATATATAAAAAGAAGTAAATATTAGCATTTTATTTTTAAGTTTAATATAAGATAATTATATTTGTAATTAATAATCCCTTTTTATTTTAAAATATAACAGTGTTATCACACTTTATTATTTTATTTAAAAAGAAAAATCTAACAAATAAACTAAATGTGTTTTGTATAACTACAATAAATAATTATATTTATAACTCAATTAAAAACAAAAAACAAAATAATAATTCTCTCCGGGCAAGTAACTTTTATACTCGGACAAGTAAATGACAAATTTACTTGTCCGAAGGACAACCACATGAGAATGCTTAATGTCAAGCCCTGTTATTATTCTAACATAAAAGGTCTTTAAAGTTGTGTTTTGGGCCATTATGCTTTGGCACAGTATCTTTCAAACTAAAACCGAAAGCACAATATGGCTTAATCCCTTCACCAAGTCTGTTTTCGCTGCGTGTTTCAAAGCAAAGCGTTCACTTCGTTCAGGCGATCAGCTGGTGATCCGGTGTTTTCTGCGCCTCAGAACGGCTCCGTTCACAGTGAATGCAGTGAACTCGTTTATTGCATGTGATGTGAGTTTAGCACGTTTGAGAATGCAACGGCCACCAGTTACGCTTTATTTTCGCGGCAGATGATTACAGCATTTCACTAGATTTGTAGTGAGACGTGTTTTTCTAAGCATGTTTTGACTGAAGCTGGAGTTTTCCTTCAAAATAAAAGCTCTACTGCTATTTCCGTCAAAATAAAAGCTTAAAAGTGCAGTATGAATTGCTGACAGCTAGCGGTTTAAATGCAGTGCAAATTCAAAATATCTCTTTCGAGTGTAGAAATTAGGAAAGTATTGTAATTTCCCTGCTGTAGTGTTGCAAAGCAGCTTTACAGGAAATTAAGTTTCTACAATATATTTATATATTGTAGAAACTTAATATATTTAACTTATGGCGAGATTTGGTAGTTCTGTATGTTGTCTGAGGGTAGGCTTCATCTGAGGTCCTCTGAGGGGTTGGCATCATTTCTTCTCAGGTGTTCTGGAGCCAGACTGAAGCTTGTGTAAATCCTAGTTACCACGGGATGTTAATCCCGTGGCAGAAACAAATAGAAACATAATTAGCGTAGCTGCTGTTCCAACCAAGCAAAAATTATTTGTTCAATCCAAGCTAAAGAACAATAATGTGTGTTTGATCAGATATAACTGCAGTACAAGATTATGAGATGCATTATGTGAATGCTTGGCTAAAGAGATGTGTCTTTAATCTAAATTTAAACAGAGAGAGTGTGTCTGAACCCGAACGTTATCAGGAAGGCTATTCCAGAGTTTGGGAGCCAAATGTGAAAAGGATCTACCTCCTTTAGTTGACTTTGTTATCCTAAGTACTACCAAAAGTCCAGAGTTTTGCGACCTTAGGGAGCGTGATGGATTGTAGCGTGGTAGAAGACTAGTTAGGTACGCAGGAGCTAAACCATTAAGGGCCTTATAGGTAAGTAATAATATTTTGTAACTGATGTGGAACTTAATAGGTAGCCAGTGCAGAGACTGTAAAATTGGAGTAATATGATCATATTTTCTTGACCTGGTAAGGACTCTAGCCGCTGCATTTTGGACTACCTGTAGCTTGTATTTTTAAGATGCAGGACAACCAGCTAGCAGTGCATTACAATAGTCCAGTCTAGAGGTCATGAATGCATGAACTAGCTTTTCTGCATCAGAAACAGGTAACATGTTTCGTAGCTTGGCAATGTTTCTAAGATGGAAGAATGCTGTTTTTGTAACATGGGAAATATGATTTTCAAAAGACAAGTTGCTGTCTAATATAACACCCAGATTGTTGACTGTAGAGGAAGTAACAGTACATCCGTCTAGTTGCAAATTATAATCCAAGAGATTCTGTGTACTGTTTTTTGGTCCAATAAGTAATATCTATGTCTTATCTGAAGTTAATATCTTTCTCTACTATAGTATGAAATGAACATGATTTAACATCAAAAGGTAGGCTATTTTATAAGAGAGCCTATAGTACAACTTATTGAAATGTGTCATGTAATCGCTCATTCTGTGTCAAACTGCGGAAAACGTGTAAAGCTTGTAAACAATGCCACGTAACAATACATTTACCTCAGAATAACCATTGGGCATCCATAAGCTCATCAGTCAGCTAGAAAAATAACTATAAAGAGGAGGATTTTGCTATATTTATTCGCTATTACATATTAATATTTTTACTTAACCTGTTGTCTGCATGATAAAAAATGCAAGAATGCAAGCTAAAGATAAAATTCAACACGTCCTATAAAATTGCATGTTAATGAAGAAAAACGACTGGATGTGTGAGAGATTTGACAACATATCTATAGGATGGGAGAAACCGCTAGTTTTATCACTCTCACAGCGCCTCCTGCTGGCAGGCAATCAGTTTGCATTTTCAATAAGCCCGTCTCCAGCAACATGCTTTTGTTGTTGCTCTTTTTTTTTTCTGCAGCAACTAGGAGCACTTTTCATCTTCTTTATCCTGACTGAAGCGCATACAGAACACAGCCTAAGATCTTGATAACAAGAAGCGATAGGCTATTAGTAATGATTATAAACGAGAACTGTTAACGACATTGCCAATATCCACACAGCTGACAACTTTACCTGTTGAAATTTGTTCAAATTGTGCACGAAATAGACACTGCTTTTCTGCACTTTCACTTTGCATGTTGATCTCTCTCGCGCTGCACAACTGAGCTGTGTTTAGCAGGTGTGCCATCAATGCTGCTGTGCGGCAGAGATGAGGACTGTTTGAAACTTTTTTCCATTAAAACTTTGATGCGCATTGTCTCAGTTTAATACGTGAACATAATAAAAGATGTGATTGCAAAACAATCAGGAAAAAAATTTAAGTCATAACATGTAAATATACATAGTCGCCAGTGGCGACCTCAGCAAAAACTTCACTCGCAAATTAATATTTTTGGTCGCAAATGTGACCGTTTTAGTCGCAGGCTGGAGCCCTGATTAGTGATGTAACGATATCAAAAGTTCACTTGCCGCCTGAACTGAGGTGCTAAAGCGATTGCGCCAACCGCATTAAAGGGTGCCAAAACCATATTTATTGTATGAATTTCATTATGAATTTGGAAGAATGTTAAAGCTGATACTTTGTTTATTAAAAAATAACAAAGCTTATTGTGATTACTGGACGGCAAGTGCGCTGCAAACAGGCTAATATGAAGTTTATGCATTGCTAAGGGGCAACATGTATATTGAAAATGGCAGAGGACCTAGGACAGATCCTTGTGGTACTCCATACTTTACTGGTGATAATTGAGATGACTCCCTGTTTAAATAAACAAAGTGGTGGCGATCAGACAGGTAGGATCTAAACCATCTTAAAGCCTGCCCTTGAATACCCCTATAGTTTTGAAATCGATCTATGAGTATATCATGATCTATAGTGTCGAACGCAGCACTAAGATCAAGTAAAACTAGCAATGAGATGCAGCCTTGGTCTGACGCAAGAAGCAAGTCATTTGTAATTTTAACAAGTGCGGTTTCTGTGCTATGGTGGGGCCTGAAACCTGACTGAAATTCTTCATAGAGATTATTTTTTTGCAAAAAAGGGCACAACTGAGCAGACACAACTTTTTCTAAAATTTTAGACATAAACGGAAGATTAGAAATGGGTCTGTAATTTGCTAGTTCATTAGGATCTAGTTGTGTTTTTTTAATAAGAGGCTTAATAACCGCCAGCTTGAATGATTTTGGGACGTGACCTAAAGATATCGATGAGTTAATAATATTGAGAAGCGGTTCTTCTGCTACAGGTAACAACTCTTTCAGTAATTTAGTGGGTACAGGATCTAATAGGCATGTTGTTGGTTTAGATGCAGTGATAAGTTTATTTAGCTCTTCCTGTCCTATAGTTGTAAAGCACTACAGTTTTTCTTTGGGTGCAATGAATTGAGCTGAAGTACTAGACGCTGCAGAATCTACATTTGTTATTGTATTTCTGATGTTATCTATCTTATCAGTGAAGAGATTCATAAAGTCATTACTATTAAATTGTGAGGGAATATTTAGATCGGGTGGCGTCTGTTTATTTGTTAATCTAACCACTGTGCTAAATAAAAACCTTGGATTGTTTTGGTTATTTTCTATGAGTTTGCGGATATGCTCGGCCCTGGCAGCTTTTAAAGCCTGTCTATAGTTGGACATACTGTTTTTCCATGCAATTCTAAAAACTTCCAAGTTAGTTTTTCTCCATTTGCGCTCAAGTTTACGAGTTTCTTTCTTGAGAGAATGGGTATTACTGTTGTACCATGGCGCAGTACGTTTTTCGCTAACCTTTTTCAATTTGATGGGCGCAGCAGCTTCTAATGTATTAGAGAAGATAGTGCCCTTGTTGCTAGTCATTTCATCTAGTTCATGTGTATTTATGGGTACACAGAGCAGTTGAGATAAATCAGGCAGATTATTTCTGAATCTATCTTTAGTGGTTGGAACAATAGTTCTTCCTGGACGATAACGTGGAGCCATATAATTAATATCAGTAATACTCAGCATGCACGATACTAGGAAATGGTCAGTAACATCATCACTTTGAGGTACGATATCAGTCAGTAAGATATCTATATCTATGTCAGTAAGATCAATTCTATGTGATATAATTAAATCTAGCGTATGATTAAAACGATGAGTGGGCCCGGTGACGATTTGCTTGACTCCAAAAGAATTTATTAGCTCAGTAAATGCAAGTCCTAACTCATCATTTGTATTATCAACGTGAATGTTAAAATCTCCGACAATTAGCGCTTTATCAACAGTAACATATAGGTCTGAGAGGAAATCTGCAAATTCTTTTAAGAAATCTGTATTCGGCCCTGGCGGTCTATACACAGTAGCCAGAGCAAGAGATAGGAGAGATTTCTTTTGCATATCTGACAGTGTAACATTAAGCAGAAGTAATTCAAATGAGTTAAACCTGTATCCTGTTTTCTGGGTAACATTGAGAATATCACTATATATTGCAACACCGCCGCCACAGCCAGTCTGATGGGGCTCATGCTTATAACAGTAGCTTGGTGGAGTAGATTCATTTAGACCAATATAATCATTTGGTTTGAGCCAGGTTTCAGTCAAGCAGAGCACATCAAAACTATTATCTGTGATCATTTCGTTTACAATAACTGCTTTGGGTGCAAGTGATCTGATGTTTAGGAGCCCAAGCTTTAAAAATTGCTTTTGTTTTGCATGTTTCTGGTTTAATCACGATCGGATTATTTCTAGATCCTGCATTAAATTTATATTTTGGCTTCACTGATCGGGGAACAGACACAGTCTTTATAGATTGGACAGCACAAGTATTTCTATCATTTAAGTGGGTAGAACAAAAGTCTTCATAGCAGTTATTTGAGAATCCCAGAAAAGATTCCAATTATTAACAAAGAGCAGTTTCTGTTCTTTACACCATGACAATAACCATTCGTTTAAAGCAAAAAGTCTACTGAACCTTTTGTGTCCTCGTCGATACGTGGGAAGCGGTCCAGACATGATGCTCGTCGCCACGGGTGATGTGCTGCGCACCGTCTCAATCAGGCTCCTGAAGTCCCTCTTCATTGTCTCTGTCTGCTGCAGTCTGGTGTCGTTCACCCCCCGCGTGCAGCACGATTGCGCCGATGCTCTCGTCGTCCTTCAGGATCGCAGGTATCTGCGCAGAAACATCGAGAACATGAGCGCCAGGGAAACAGTGAGTGTGCGCTTTACCTTCAGCTAATGTAGCACGGACGTGCCAGACGATGGAGTCTCCAACGATCACAGCGTCGCGTTCCATCTCGCGGAGGGGAGCGAAGCGGTGCAACCACGCTGGCGATGCTAACGGGCTATAAGCTAATAGCGGACTCTGGAAATCAAAATAAAACTAGTGATAACAAGGCGCTTTGTTTTTGTTGTAGAATACGATAGGGGATATATTCACACGTTATAGAAACGAAAATGATGGTGTGTAAAATAGATTTCAGGGTTAGAAAATAGACGATAAAGGATTAACTTGACGGAGCTCAAACTCAAAACACGCAGCAGGACTAATCACAGGAACAGGAAACTAACCAAATATGGGCATACAAGAGGAAGAGGAACATAAGACACACAAGACAATCCTGACATTACGCCACCACTCTGAAGGCGCGTCCTCGCGCCATATACCATTCAATGGGGAGGGGGGGTGGGCGCTCTGGAGGCCTCCAGGAACAGGAACATAAACACAGGACAGATGGCCATGGCGGTTCAGGGAGTTCAGGAGGCCATGGCAGTGCAGGGAGCTCAGGAGGCCATGGCGGTGCAGCCTTCGCGGCCGTGGCCCCAGCCCCGGCCACTATGGCACTAGCCATACTACTCCCCCCCCCCCCCCCCCCCCCCCCCCCCCCCCCAAAAAAAAAAAACACTTGGAGGAACTTACGGGGCTTAACTGGAGGTCAGGGGCCCTTAACGGGGAATCTGGAGTCTGTCCTGGGCTGCACTGGAGATTAGGAGCCCTCCTGGGCTGAACTGGGGATACGGAGCCCTCTCTGGGCTGAACTGGGGATCAGGAGCCTCTCCTGGGCTCGACTCGGGAACTGGAGCCTCCCCTGGGCTCGATTCGGGAACTGGAGCCTCCCCTGGGCTCGACTCGGGAACTGGAGCCTCCCCTGGGCTCGACTCGGGAACTGGAGCTGGAGTCTTCAGTGGGTTATCCTCCGGAACATGAGCCCCAATGGGGCTAGGCTCGGATTCCGAGGACCATAGTGGGCATGACTGGGGCTTACCAGCACTCCGTGTGCTGGCTGAGGCGTCAGGGGCCCTCTCAGGGTTAGACTCGGGAACCGCTTCCGTAGGGGCGTCCCGCGGAGCAAGCAGCTTGGGAATGGCCTCCTTGGCCATGACTAGAGAAGCTTCTTGCGTCCACGGAACCCCCACAGACAAGACATGACCGACAAGACCGGGTTCCGGAGAACTGGAGAAGACAACAGGGGACATGACCTGACTTGGGACAGGCACTGGAGGGCGCACTGGCAGGCGCGTTCGAGGTGCGGGCACTGGAGGGCGCTCTGGCAGGTGCGTTCGAGGTGCGGGCACTGGAGGGCGCTCTGGCAGGCGCGTTTGTGGTGTGGGAACAGGAGAGAGGAGTGGAGCTGCAAACCCCAGGGGCAGCTCCATGTCCAGGAGCGCCGAGGGAGCAGCGACCGGCGGGCTTGTGTGAGCCGCGAACGGCGGCGTGTGTGACTTCAGCGACAACTGTAGCCTTGAGCGAGCCGCGAACAGCGACCTTAACTTCGCCGCGGGCGGCGGCCTGAAGTGAGCCGCGAACCTCAGCGGCCTTGACTGAGCCGCGAACCACGGCCTTGACTTCACCGCCGGCGGCAGCCTTGGGTGAGCCGCGAACCACAGCCTTGACTTCGCCGTGGGCGGCGGCCTTGGGTGAGCCGCGAATGGCGGCGGGCTTGGCAACCTCACCAGGCTGTAGTCCTTCCAGCTGGCAGGGACGAGCCGCAGACGGCGGCGACCGAGAGCGGTGGCCTCCATGGTGGAGTCGGTTAAAGGTCGAGTATTCTGTCACGGATTACACGGAGACGGAGACCAGGAACGGGGAGACGTGGAATGAATCAAACATAAAGTCTTTACTTGAAATCAAAACAGGCAAGATACATACAGGCTGGGAACATCCACATGACAGACAGAGGTGACAATTAATACTCGACAATAAACACATGGCAGAACACACTATAAATACACAACGTAACTAGATAATTAAACACACACAACTGGAACATAATTAACTAATAATCACAGGAACAGGAAACTAATCAAATATGGGCATACAAGAGGAAGGGGAACACAAGACACACAAGACAATCCTGACACACTTATCATTTCAGCCGTAATGGATTTACTTAAACTGTGCAGCGGCATTTTTGTCCATGCTTGTAGATTGTACAAGTGGGAAAACCGAGGATAGCGCAGATATTACGTCATTTATAGGCGATCATGACCATGGAGGTACAGGGACGAGTCAATTTTTAAAACTGGAATTTCTCTAAATTTACAAATATTTGGGAAATTTTGGAATAACGTAAGTACACAACTGCATGAAATATATAACACTGTGCAAGTGGTTTTGGGATATTTTATTACAAAAATGTTACATATTGTACCTTTAAAGGAGTCCTATTATGCTTTTTCACTTTTTGAATTTAGTCAGTGTGTATTGTGTATGTTTGGGCATAAAAAAGATCTACAAAGTTACAAATCTCAAAGTCCAATCCAAAGGGAGATATTTCATTTTTAAAAAATCTTTTTTCAAGAACTACAACGAACGGCTCGCTTGGACTACAGCGTTGTTTTCCAGGTTTTGTGATGTCACAAAGCGGCTCATTAGAATATCATTAAAATAAATCCCGCCTACGGAAATTTGAATGGTTGGTTGGGGGGGAGGGGTGGTTTCTTGGTTAGAACCATAGAGAGAGAGAGATATATATGTGTAGATGCCTCATTAGCGACTGTTTCTATGGGCCGCTATACGTAACACCGTGTCCTAACTAGACGCGACAAGCAATTTGGGTGTCCACACCAGACGCGATGCAACAATGCAACGTGACAGAATCAGTCAAATGTCACAGCCAGTCAGAAGCGTGTGTGGGCGGGCACTCTCTGGAAGTGCACTGCTCTCGCAACAAAATGGATATGTTTATAATCTAATTCATAAATATTCAACCTTTTTAACATCATTAAATGTACGTACTGAGTGACTGATAGCATCTTTGTCATGGAATACACTTGTTGGTTCACAGTGAGTTCACAGTTTTAACGGTCATCTTTGCTTTAATTTATTTTCAAGATCTGAGGTAAACTGTCTGTTGTTGCTTTCAGTATGGCTATAAGGTCAAGCAATATGATATTTAAACTCATATTAGACACTTTAACTTTGAATAAAGCACAATCACCTGAGATTATCTACTGTTGTATAGTTTGTGAAATGGAAACCATTTTTAAATTAGAAATTTCTCATGTTACCATCGTGGCTAGTTAGGACAAAAACTCAGATTAACATGGAAAAGATACCTTTTGTCGTGGCGCGTGTCTTGTTCAATATTCTCTGGATCTGAATCCAGATCAAATTGATATGGCAATATTGACGCCATCCTGAACTTGCTGCTTTGGCAAGGGGCGGGGCAGTACTGAAACACCGTCTAAGCTGAAAGGTATTGTAATAATGTAAATTATGTGAAAAATAATGCGTTCTTCGAACCACCAAGCATGAGAGCATGTTCTAGTACACCCACAAAACAAAATCAAGACTTTGTAAAAGAGCATAGGACCTCTTTAAATTGACTTTCTGTGACTTTTCTGAATAAAACCTTAAAACCTTATGCTTTTAAAGTCATTTCAAACATTCAGACAAGGCTCTGTCAAGCCACCATCAACATTTTGTCCTCAAACTTTATCTAGTTTAGTAAATTGAATTTCTTTTGAACGTCTTTGTCAGGTTGGCCTTTCAGCAACACGATATGCAAACTGAGTGGTCTGGTGCAAGGAACGTCTGTCTCTGCCTCCGTTTTCACATTAGTCGCCATTGCTGTGGACAGGTAAGTGTTCTGAGAATGAAATGAAATTACACATGTCTGTGAAGGAAACAATAGAGCAGCGGTATTGTGTCAGTCGTGGCTCATATCTGAAGTGTGCAGCTTCGCTGGAAGCACTAATTAGCACATTGTTAGAGCTGATTGAGGTTTAGACTCACGAAACGCAGCGGAGAACTGCTGGTCATTATGACAGCTCTTACATGATGCTGTTTCTGTTATGTGCTGAAAACACAAGACAAGAAATGTAAAGGGTGAGGTCAGCAGTACGTGCAGGTCAGTGTAATTAACATGTATGTTTGGAGAGACACTGAAATATATCAATGTTTTGATGCCGTGCAGGGCTTTAACCCTTTTATGTATATACACATTTAGAGAAAAAATGAACTGAAACTTTTGTGAAGGAGTTCAGTACTGTCATTCATCAGTAAACTGTCAGAGAAAGGTCATTTTTTATTTATAAATGTAAAGTTATTGCACCATTTTCATGGATTAATGATCACCAAAGCTCCTCAAAATATTTATTATTAGATGTAATTATTTTATGATATGTATATATTTGAATATATATTATTTCTACAATATTAATTTCTCATACGCTTTGTAATAATCCAAAATAGATGTTTTCGTTTACATATGTGTGTGTATTGTGTATATTTATTATGTATATAATACGCACAGATTCAGTATATATTTTGAAAATATTTACATGTATATATTTATATTCACATAATTTATATTATATATAATATGTTTAATATATAACCCAGGGTTTTTCCTGCATAGAGAATTATGAGGCGGCCGCCTCTGCCAAATTTCGTGCCGCCTCTGGTTGTTGACAATACTCAGGCAGGCAGTCACGTGCAATCATCACTGAACAGCGTCTATTAGAGCTTTTAGTACATATTTGGAAAAATACTGATATTTTTATACAAGTTTACCTAATATTTCTTTACACAGAATCATAATTTCTATTCATTTTCCACTGATTTACGCGATCTGATGAGCATTAACTCAAATTACGCGATCACCTCTGCATGAATGAATGAATGAATGGAGGAGACGCGCGGTTTCATTTTGAGCCAGGAAAAACCCTGTAAACATAACATTTTTCTTGAATATATACATGCATGTGTGTGTATTTATATGTACATAATAAGTTTACACACGTATTATGTAAACAAAAACTTTTTATTTTGGATGCGATTTAATTGCGATTAATCGTTTGACAGCACTAAATTAAATATATAAATATTACATAACTTGTATTTGTAAATTTGATAAATTATATGAAATAAATTATCATTTGTTATATATTAACATATATAATTTGATGATATATATATTTTGTATATATTTATTTTGTATTTTTATTATATTTTTTATTTATTTTATTTTATATATGAATAAAAAACTGTGTGTGTAATATTACAGTAGAAAGCAGTAAATCTGGGTTAACGTCCCTGTATGTGTTTTTTCCTCATCTGAAATTCAGGTTTCGCTGCATCGTTTACCCATTCAAGCCCAAACTTACGCTCTTTGTCGCAAAGGTGTCAATAGGGACAATATGGGTGCTCGCTCTCACCATAATGTTGCCCTCGGTGTTAATGTTGACCGTCGAGCAAGAAAAAGGGCATTTCATGGTTCACAGTGACAACAGCACATACCCACTGTACTCCTGCTATGAAACCTGGCCCGACCCTGAGATGAGGAAAGTGTACACCACTGCCCTGTTCGTACACATATACATCATTCCTCTGGTGCTCATCATGCTAATGTATTTCCGGATTGGGACAAAACTGTATGCAACAGCCATTCTGGCCAGCGCTGAGCAACAGAACAAATGCCCCGCGTCTCAAAGAAAGATCCGAGTGATAAAGATGCTGATTGTGGTTGCTTTGCTCTTCATGCTGTCTTGGCTGCCTCTGTGGACGCTCATGCTGCTGACCGATTACGCCCGTCCAGATGAAGACAATCTGGAGCTCCTGACCAGCTATATATTCCCTCTCTCTCACTGGCTTGCCTTCTCCAATTCCAGTGTTAACCCCATTATTTTTGGCTACTTCAATGAGAACTTCAAGAGAGGCTTCCAGGCCGCGTGTCAGCATCAGGCTTATTGCTGGGCCCGAAAGAAGACAAGATTCAGCATCAAACGGCCCAGAGCTGGAAGCCCGTTAAATACAGGTGTTAACGGTCACTCGCTCAGCTTGGGCTCGAGAACAAACCGGATCTTCACCGAAAGTGACCTGATGGGATGCGTTTGCCTGGAGCTGGAGCACCGGAGGGTGTCGATGGACACCAAGGGCTCTTCGGCTGAAGGGGGAAACAGCAGCATGTCTATAAAAAGAGAAATTCACTTTGAAGTGATTGAGAAGTTGTCTTCAGCAGGAGGGAAAATATACAACGCCTGGGAGCGTTGAAACCACCGTAGACTGATGTGTATCAACAATCCTGATTAATCAGTTGACATTTATTGGCACTGTCATGCTTCTGTTTTCAATTCTTAATTTCTTAGTCACATTTATTTCTATAGCACTTTATACAGTACAAATTGTCTTAAAGCAGCTCCATAGTAATAAACAGGAAAATGACAATCAATTATGGAGGAAATTCAGATTTTGCTGTAAAGCAGCCCTAAAAGATTATAGTGTCATGATTGTGATAAACCTATATCAGTCGTTTATCTTAGGAAAAAACATTATTTATGCTAGTGTTAAAAAGTTTGGAATAATTTTATTTATTCATAAATGAATAACGTCTATTTTTATTTAAAATTTATTTTAGTTTTTAAAAATGTTTTTGAAAGAAGTCTCTTCTGCTCACCAAGGCTGTGTTTGATCAAAAATACAGTAAAAACAGTGAAATCGTGGAATATTATTACAATTTTAAATAACTGTTTTCTATGTGAATATCTGTTAAACTGTAATTGATTTCTGTGATCAAAGCTGAATTTTCATCATCATTACTCCAGGCTTCAGTGTCACATGATCCTTCAGAAATCATTCTAATATGCGGATTTACTGCTCAAGAAACATTTCTGATTATTATCAGTGTTGAAACAGTTGTGCTGCCAGATATTTTTGTGGGGACTGATACATTTCATTTTTCAGGATTCACAGATGAATAGAAAGTTTAAAAAAGTAGTTGAGTCATAATCTTGTTGCTTGCATATTGTGATTTGTAAATATTGTACAAATTCTGTGTTGGTACAGTTTTGTACAGTTCTGTGTTTGATAAATTAAGTAACCTCATTGTTCAGCAGTCGTTTGAGAAGCAGTGTTCTCTTTCATAGGTTCTCTCCACGCTGCGTCACTGTGATGCAATGGGAACACCCCCTGGTGAAGCCCGTATAGAATCATGCCAATTCATTGGCTGATAGCACGAGATACCGTCCCTACGTTATACGTAATTGACATATACATACCCGCGCTCGCGCCATCTTACCCCTCAGATTTTCCTCTCTTCAGAAGCGTTCGCTTCTTGCGGTTTTTCTGGCCCGTTTCTCGGCGATGTTTTCAGTTTTGGATTTCTTTCCACTTCAGCGACCGCAGTTGTGGAATATTATTCTCCGAGCAGTGAGTGGAATGGACTTTCGTTGGTGCCAGCCGCCATGCTCTCATCTCATTGCGAGTGACGACTAGCACGGTAAGTGCATCAGATGTATGGGCCTGGCCCATGCACGAGACGCTATTTTTGGCATTTCGAGCTGCAAGTGCTTCGAGAATTTAACCCTTAAAATCTTGTGCGCTAGACTTATGGTTTTTGATGGGGAATCCGCCGGGGATTCCCCATCATCGATTGATGGGGAAAGAGGAAGTCTCCTCTCTTCTGCTCAATGGGGCAATAAAGGAGGTCCCCTCTTCGGACCTAAAACCGCGGCGTCTTCATCCGGTATTTTCTAGGCCCAAAGAGGGATGGGGGACTGCGTCCTAGTCTAGATCTACGCAGAATTATTCCCTCTACAAAGGGAGATTCAGGATGCTGACTCTCAAGAGCATTCTTTCTCAAGTCCAGGAGGGCGATTGGTTTGTCACTGTCGACTTGAAGGATGCCTACTTCCACATTCAGGTCGTTCAGAGGCACAGGAAGTTCCTCAGGTTTGCCTTTGGGGTAAAGACTTGCCAATACAAGGTTCTTTCCTTCGGGCTACATCTGGCCCCAAGGACGTTCACCAAGTGTATGGATGCTGCTCTGGTCCCGCTGAGGCTCCAGGGAATCCGGATTCTCAACTACCTGGACGACTGGCTCATTCTAGCCAGTCCCAGGGAGCAGGTGATTCGTCACAGGGACGCTCTCCTTCTCCACCTTCGCGCGCTTGGCCTCCTGCTAAATGGCCAGAAGAGCATGCTCACTCCAGCTCAGCAGACCACCTTTTTGGGTGTCCGTCTGGACTCGACCTTGATGCAGGCCCGTCTGGCCCCTGCTTGGGTGGAAAGCAAAAAGTCGTGTTCGGCCTGCTTCGGGCTAGGTCTTCAGATTTCAGTGGGCCTATGTCGCAGGCTCCTAGGCCTCATGGCAGCGGCTTCCCCGGTTCTTCCTTTGGGGCTGCTCCATAGGAGGCCGTTTCTGTGGTGGATCAAGTCCCTGGATGTTCATCCTTCCTGGCCGTCGCCAGATCTCTGCGCCCTCTCAGCGTGGTGGGACCCCGATTTCCTCCAGAAATGAGTGAAAATTGCTTCATGCTTCCCTTTCGGGATGGGGGGCGGTCTTTGAGGGCAGGCCGGCTTGCGGTGTCTGGACGGGCAAGTGCCTCACCTGGCACATAAACAGCCTGGAAATGAGAGCGGTTCATTTGGCTCTCACTCACTTTCTTCCATTCCTGGCACACTCCCATGTCATCATCAGGATAGACAATATGCCGGTGGTTTCGCACATCAATTGCCAGGGGGGTTTTCGGTCACGCACCCTGGACAGGCATGCGCGCCAACTCCTCCTTTGGGCACAGAACAAGTTTTTGTCCCTGAGAGCGGTTCGTGTCCCAGGAGTCCTGAACCTAGCGGTGGACTTTCCCTGGCCGGACATGAAACTTTACGCTTTCCCTCCGGTCAAGCTCATCCTAGAGGTCCTTCATAGGGTAAGGACTTGTGGAGTCCACCTTCTCCTAGTAGCCCCTTCTGGCCTTTCCGGAGTTGGTCTCCCTTCTGGAAGGCGATCCCTGGGAGTCTACGTTGTGGCTATTGCTGCTCGTAGGGACTCGGACGATGTCCCGTTGGGTAAACATCGTTTGGTCTCCTCCTTTATGCATGGGGTTAAGCGCTTGAGGCCAGTTCGTCTTCCTAGTTTCCCTTCTTGGGACCTTTCTGTTGTCCTGAAGGGGTTGGTGGAGCCTCCTTTTGAGCCTCTGGAGTCAGCTGCCGAGAGGATTCTGACGCTAAAGGTTACTCTTTTGTTGGCATTGGCCTCTTTAAAGCATGTAGGGGACCTGCAGGCTCTCTCTGTCAGTGAGTCCTGCATTGAGTTCGCTCCTGGGCTGGTCGAGGCATTCTTAAGACCCAGATCTGGTTATGTCCCCAAAGTTCTCTCTGCGTCTTTTCGTTCGCAGGTGGTGGTGTTACAGGCTTTCTTTCCCCCCTCTTCGAGTGAGGATGGTAATCTTCATCTGCTCTGCCCTGTCAGGGCTCTGAAGGTGTACGTGGACTGTTCTAGTCAGTGGCGCAAATCCCCTCAGTTATTGCTGTGTTTTGGTGCAGGCCGCAGGGGGCTAGCAGCATGAAAGCACACGATTTACCACTGGGTTAGGGAAGCTATTTCGATGGCCTACGAGGTGCGCAGTCTGCCTTCACCTCTAGTAGGGCTGTGACGGTCGCCATAACAACCGCGTCACTGATTGCCACCGGCGGTAATGTGTGTGACGTCACACACTATAACAAGCATAAAATACAAAGTTTTGTGTACAAGTGCAATAATAGTAACAGTTGCAATAGAATTCTGTATTTATAGCAAATACCATTTAGCTGTAAATTGTTTTATTTAGACTGTTAATTCACAAAATTCACAAATTACCTCAAACGCCTTGGCATTTCCTTACACCGTGTCTATACCGGACGCGAGAGGCGCTGCGCGGCACGACAAAATACAATAGTCAATAGAACACAATACATTACAATCAGTGATGCAGTGAATACACTGGATGCGGTGCGGTACAACAAATCCGCGACAGTAAACTGATGCCGTGTTCTATTTATGACGTGCTGACACACAGTTCAAATGATTTTAATGGTCGCTTTGTCACGTCCAGTGTAGACAGACTTTAGCTGTTGCAGTGTGGCGCGTTAAGTGTTAAATGGGCGAGCACTTCATATCTCAAGCTGTTTCCAGTTGCTATTTGCGAGAGGAGGCCAGCGAAGACCCGCTTGCTTAGTGGTGGAATAATGAGGCAAGATACCTGGCCACGGTTGGTTAAAATGAATTTGCGCAACAAGCACACCATCTGAACGCGTGTTCAGTGTGGCTGGAAACATCATAACACCAATGAGGTGCTCCCTTAAACCAGACAATATCAACATGTTTGTTATTCTGTCAGAGAATTTTAAATCTAACATGATATAAAAGCCAAGGTAGGCTTAATTAATGTTCACGTTCTAATGTTCAGTTGTGGCCTAATGGATAGAGTCTCGAACATGTAACCCGAAGGTCGTGGGTTCGGCAGGGATTGTAGATGGGGGGAGTGAATAATCAGCACTCTCTCCACCCTCAATACCACGACTGAGGTGAGACCCTTGAGCAATGCACCGAACCCCCAACTGCTTCCCGGGTGCCGCAGCATTGGCTGCCCACTGCTCCAGGTGTATGTTCACTGGTGTGTGTGTGTGCACTTGTATGGGTTAAATGCAGAGCACAAATTCTGAGTATAGGTCACACATCACTTCCCCCCTCCCCCCCTAATTGTTATCAGGCCAACGCAGATTTTCCAGCATGCAATTTAAGTTGTTACGAGTTATTTAGGCTACTTATTTAGGCTACTTTCTTATTTAACTGTATTATTTCTTTGATTGCCTAGTGTTTTGCAGGCTGAGTGTTGCCGTGTTCACTGACGGAAGTGCTAAAATAAACACGTACGTTTGTTAATAGCTTGAGCCGCGCCCGCATTTATTTATTTTTTGCTTCAAAATATATATATATATATAAACCACGTCACCGCTGGTAGTTGGTCCATTACCACCGCGGTGGTAAAAATCTGCCACCGTCACAGCCCTAACCTCTAGACATCAGGGCTCATTCCACCAGGGGGATGGCTTCCTCCCAAGCTTTGTTTAAAGAGGTCCCCCTGGAAGATATTTATATGGCGGCAGGTTGTTCCTCTCCCCATACTTTTCTGAGGCTCTATAACCTTGATGTGAGCGCAGCTCCTGGCTCCCAGGTTCTTTCTGTTTGAGCAAGCTGTATATTGCTATTCTGATCTATTATGGGCCAGAATTGGCAGCATGGTAGCTTGGCATGTTTGGTATATCGTTCCCATTGCGTCACAGTGACACAGCGTCGAGAGAATGTATGAAAGAGAACGTCTTGGGTTACTTAAGTAACCCATGTTCTCTGAGTAGGGAACGAGACACTGCGTCCGATGCCAAGCTCCTCACACTGTCGACCTGCTTCTTCAACAGGAAAATCTGAGGGGTAAGATGGCGCGAGCGCGGGTATATGTCAATTACATATGACGTAGGGGCGGTATCTCGCGCCATCAGCCAATGAACTGGCGTGATTCTATACAGGCTTCAGACAATCGTCACACCAGCGGGTGTTCCCATTGCGTCACAGTGACGCAGCGTCTCGTTCCCTACTTAGATAACACCTCAGGTTACTTATGTAACCCTGGTTCCTCGAAGGAACGAGACGCTGCGTCCGGAGACGCTTTGGGGAATGTCATGAGTGTGAGCGGCTCTGAATATCGTGTGTAATCAGTCCAAAGATGGGCAAGGCGTTACGGGCGGGGTGACGTAGTGACCAGCTGGTATAAAAGCACATGCGGTGAAACCGGCATCAGCTTCTAGGAATGAAGCAAAACGCTGGCAGAGATGCAGGAAGTGTGGCACCAAGACGCAGCGTCTCGTTCCTTCGAGGAACCAGGGTTACATACGTAACCTGAGGCGTTCCTCTTCAGGAACTCAAGCTGCGTCCAGAGACGCTTTGGGGAACGAGATGCCCACGCCACCAGACTTCCAAGTCCCTGCCCTGTGTGTATCCCTCAGGAGCACAACGTGGGCGAGAGAACGGAAGAGACTGGAGTGGCCCATATCGAGGCCAACAACCTGACGAGGGTCAGAGGCGTGGACCATCCCACAGCGTTTCAGATGTCCTGTATTAGGACACCTGTGAGAAAGGCCTTGGAATGGCCACCACACTTAGGGTAGAATGAGCTCTGACTCCCGTCAGCGAGGGGAACTGAGAGAACTCATAAGCAGTTTTGATGGCATCCACTATCCACCAGCTGAGGGTCTGCTACGTAGCAGGCAGTCCTCTCTAGGAGGTCCGTAGCAAACTAGCAATCGGTCCGACTTTGTCCACATGGCAGCTCTGTGGACGTATGCGTCCAGTGCTCACACTGGACGCATACAATTGTGCTTCTGCTGGTCAGGAGGACAGAAGGCCTGCAGCACGACTGACCGTGGTACACGGGACGTACTGGAGGCCTCAGCCTCAGCGCACCGTGGAGGAAATATGTAACCAAGGGGTTTCTGCCCACTGACTGTCCACCAAGAAAGGCGTGGTAGGCCGAAATTGCTGCCATAAAACCTTCAAGGTGGAGTGGGTCAACCCTGCGGAAAGTCGGGCCTCCAGGAACTCCAGAACTGTACCAAACGGGCAGTTAACTGGGTCGAGCTGGCGGTCTCCGCAGCAAGAAGTGAAAAGCTTCCACTCCAAGCTGTACAGTTTCCTCGTCGAGGGAGCTCTGGATTGGTGTATGGTCTCAACAACCTCGGTTGAGAGACCGGAAGCTATGAGCTGTGGCTCCTCAGAGGCCACACCCACAGTTTCCACAGCTCTGGGTGGGGGCGTTCCCTCCGCCTTTGAGAGGAGATCCCTCCTGACGGGAATCTCCCATGGAGAGCCGTCGAGGAGAGAATCAGGTCCGAGAACCATACTCGGCCTGGCCAGAACGGTGCTACCAGAAGTAGACTGACCTCATCCCGGCGCACTCTTGCCAGAACTCCCGGGAGCAGAGCGATCTGGGGAAAGGCGTACAGACAAAGCCTCGGCCACATCTGTACCATAGCATCCAGCCCCAGTGGAGCTGGATGAACTAGAGAGTACCAGAGGGGACATTGCGCAGTCTCTCTCGTAGCGAAGAGGTCCACCTGCCAAACACTCTCCAGATCTGCTTCACCACATCTGGGTGAAGCATCCATTCCCTGGGCCTCGGCCCCTGTCTCGACAGGACGTCTGCTCCCATATTGAGATGCCCAGGGAAAATACCCTTGGGCCCACACAAGGATCTGGGGCACCAACCTGTACAGGCGGCGTGAGCACAGACCTCCTTGGTGGTTGATATAGGCGACCACCAATGTGTTGTCTGTGCGCACCAACACATGGCGATCTCTCGGGTCTGGGAGGAAAACTTCAGTGCACGCAGCACGGCCAGGATCTCTAGGCGATAGATATGCCACGTGAGATGGCGACCACTCCACAGACCACGGGCAGGGTAGCCACTCATGACCGCTCCCCAAGAAGCTCCCAGCCCCGGGCCCTGAGACAAGACCAAGGTTGTCTCCACATGTCTAAGGCACGAAGGCAGAGCCACGTGACCTTGAGCATGCAAAGCTGGTTTCCCCTCAGGGAGAACCCCTTTGTCTTGAGCCACCACTATAAGGGTCTCATGTACAGCAGGGCAAAAGCACGTTGGACGCAGCTGCCATCAGATCCAGCAGTCTCTGAAACTGCTTTACAGTGAGTGACCGGGCTTCTCTCTCTCTTGCGACTGCATTGAGGATCGACTCGAACCGAGCAGGTGTTATACGAGCCTGCATCGTGAGCGAATCCCCACCACGCCCAGATAAGTGGTTCTCAGAACCGGAGAAAGCACACTTTCCTTGGCGTTAAGTCTTAACCCCAGCTCTTTCACGTCAGCTCTGATTGAGCTAATATCAACGAATCATAGACGTGGTTGAATATGCGGATGCCCTGAGATCACGAAGGAGCCAGAGCAGCATCCACACACTTTGTGAACGTGCGGGGTGAGAGTGCAAGGCCAGAGAGGAAGATCCCGGTATTGGTAAGCTTTGCCCCCAAAGCAAACCTCAGGGACTTCCTAGATGGACAAGGATGGCAGCCCTCCATCCTTCTTGGAACGATGAAGTACCGTTGTAGAACCCGGACTCTCATACACGAGGAGGGACCACCTCAATGGCCTCCTTCCTCAAGAGAGTGTCAGCTTCTCGTCCCATTACCAGAGCCTGCTCGGGGCCCACCGGAGTTGGAAAGACCCCCTAGAATGAGGCAACCCACTGAGACACATTTGGCAGTAGCCCAAATAGTCTACTAGGGAACCAGTCTCTCGAGACTGGCCTCTGGTATACTTAGAGTGGCTAGTTCGGTGCCCTGGACGGCACACCGGCAGGAGACAACCGACCTAGCTGCTCAAGAGACCCCCGAAGAGGTGGCGAGCATCTCAGCTCCGCTATGTTTCCGGGCGGAAGAAACTGAGATGTGTGCTCGCTGGAGACCACTGCGCCCTGGAACACCATACGCGGAGGGCCAAATCAGCTGTTCTCCTGAGCTCCGTGATGTTTTCTCATCGGAGCTCATGGCCTCGCACTCACCGCGTACCCCTTGCCCACAAGCGCTGATGTTGTTGGCAGTGGCTTGGAGGGCAAGGACGGAGCCTTCATAGACGATGCAGCGTTGGGGGACAGATAGTTTGCGAGCGTCTGTTCCACCCAAGGCATCGCTCTATAACCACACTCCTCACACTGGGGCGACACAGGGGGCGGAGCCTCGGCGCGCTTGCATTCACCCTCCTCGGAGGATGAAAGGCGAAGCGCCGAGCCCGCGCCCCGGGGGGAAATAACCGCAGCGCGGGCTTCCGATCTCGGGGAGCGGCCGCCGAATCTGATGGGTGGGGAAGAAGATAGGGACTCGCCCTTCTCCATTCCCTCCAACAGATCCATCTGCGAACCCCACGAGCGCCGACGCCGCTCCGCCTCCACGGCAGCGGGACCAGCACCGCGGGTAACGCTGATGAAAACTCCCTTCTCATCAAAGAGAGGCTTCTGGGAGCAGAGCAAATGCATCGGAAAACGCACGCAATGCACACAGTCGGCTCCCTCGAGAGCCGACCGTGCATGCTCCGCTCCCAAACAGAGCACGCACAAATCATGTGTATCACCTCGGACCATGAAGCGTCCGCAGGGAGAAACACATGATGAAAGTGAAAAGTGAAAGTCGTGACGTATTGTCAAGTATGGTGACCCATACTCGAAATTGGTGCTCTGCATTTAACCCATCCAAGTGCACACACACAGCAGTGAATAGTGAACAAACACGCGCGCACACACCGTGAACACAGACCCAGAGCAGTGGGCAGCCATTGCTCCAGCGCCCGGGGAGCAATTGGGGGTTCGGTGCCTTGCTCAAGGGCACCTCAGTCATGGTATCGAAGGCAGAGAGAGTGCTGCACACAACTCCCCCCACCTACAATTCCTGCCGGCCCGAGACTCGAACCCGCAACCTTTAGGTTACGAGTCCAACTCTCTAACCATTAGGCCACGACTTCCCCGAAACGTGAAATGTGAGCTGCTCTCGCCCTTGTTAGAGTGATCGATTAAATATCTCTTTGACATACTGATTTTCTTTTTTTGTATGCAAAGGATACAATCGACCTTATGTGGAGCTTAAAAGTGGCAGGACAGACAACACTAAATAAGACTCACAACAAAGAGTTTGAACAAACACACACAGAGTGCTTTTGCTGAATGACAAAAAGCTGACCCTGGTTTCACCGCATGTGCTTTTATACCAGCTGGTCATTACGTCACCCCGCCCGTAACGCCTTTCCCATCATTTGGACTGATTACACACGATATTCAGAGCCGCTCACGCTCATGACGTTCCCCAAAGCGTCTCCGGATGCAGCTCGAGTTCCTGAAGAGGAACATGGGTTATGTAAGTAACCCGAGACGTTTTGGTGCAATACTGCAGACATAAAACTAACAAGAATTAAGCTCTCAGATTTATGTAGTTTTATGAACTAATCATGAATGTTAATTAGAGAAGAGTTAAATACACAAGATGAACGTGATTGCAGTGTTGCCTGTAAATTAATATTCCTTAATAACTGTAAATGATCGTCTTTGCATCAGATTCTAAGTATCATCTTCCTTGGAAACGTATGTGAAGTTTTTCTTTATTTAGCCTTACAAAGAAAATGAGTGAACTGACATTTAACGTGTGAAATGAATGCACTCCCTCTCTATAGAAAAACAATAGAGCTATTGACAAACAGAAGCATTTCCGAGAAAATGACAGGAAAACTACATACACCTTAGGGGTGGGAGAAAAAATCGATTCTGGTCTGAATCAAGAGAAATCCGCACAGATCAAGCAGCGTTTACAAACCAAACCAGCTCTAACAACATTATATATTATATTGTTTTGGCTTGTAAACGCTGCTTGATAATTTTGTTTTCTCTTCTGTCTTTAAGCACTATGTCAGCATCTGTAGTGCCGTATCTCTATATAGATCTTTTTTTTTTTTTTCAACTGTTGGGCTAGACAATAATAGTTAATGAAAAGCACAAAAATTAGACTGTAAATATGTTGCAAATGTATAAACATACACTGTGCTTATAGACATGCTCTTTAACACTGAATTATTTCATGATAGTAGAGAAAGAGGTAGAGTCTTTACACTCAGTGTGATTTATATGTACACTTGTAAATCGCTTTTACTGAATTGAAAAATTGTCTGATGCATTGTAAGATTACATAAATCATTGAAAATATGTAACATTACAGAAACATTTTGGTTATTAAGCAGTGATTTAGTGTTTTAGAGTTAGTATAGTGTCTGTGTTTGTATTTTATTTTGTATCGTAATGGTTTGTGGAGGTTGTCGATGTTTATGTCGTGTTAGTAGATGTGTGTATGAGTGAATGTCATGTAGGGGATAAACGTCTTCTGTCATTAGCATACAATGACTCATTGTCCCTCATGTAAGTGACTCATTTCCCTGTAGGTGAAGTGAATAATAATCTGCCGCCATTTACTTCCAACCTTTTCGCTCTGTGTCTCTGCGGCCCACGGCATGTGGAGTATTAGAATAAACCCATGGGGTGTAGCATTTGGACCAATCAGACACACAACTATTTGTTATATTTAACAAACAATCTCTAATGCCCCCCTCACCCAACCAAAGGGCCAACTATGAGGGTCTGTGGACTCTTCCCCCGAAATGCATCTAACACCTCAGAAAGGCAGAACAGGCCTCTGGTTCCATGGCAACCAATCTGATAAGACTAGTTTTATTGCTCAAAGGAATGCGGGCAGAGCAACTCAAACTTCATTTCCCCTTAGGAAAGACACATAATGCCCATAAAAATGGACTCTTCCCTAATTAATTAATAGAAAACCCTTTCTTTGAATGAACACACATATCCTTCAGGTCATTGTGTATATTGTTACTGTTCTTGTATAGGTTCTTGTGTATTGTATACTGTTTTTTGCATGCTTATTATAGATCACTAGTTAACATCACCTCATTTATATCATGTTTGGTCTCTATCAATTCGTCTTCGGATGATCTAATTGAGAGGGTATATTATATGTTGATACCTATGCAACATATTAGTGTTCTAAGAATCTTTACTAGTTTGTATATCAACTTCGATCCAGTTACATATGGAAATTACCATGCTTGGAGACAAAGAGTCGTAAACTTTCCCTCCAAAAGTGAAAGTCACCAATGTCTCTTTGACCCCCCAGGGGTGTGACCTCCATAGGGTTTAAAAGGCCTCCTCAGCAACCCTTAAGTTTTTGCGCCAGGCCTTGCGGCCTTGACTTTCCATTCAACCAAAGATCCTCGGATCTCAGCAGATCTCTGTCTTAGCTCTTTTTCACTTTCTACCTGAGAAGAACCTCCCAATCACCATCGAGTCAGGACATCTTTGGAATTCATCACTCTTCAACCCGGAAGAACGTGATCGCGAGTCCAAAACCTTCAAACCATCAAGACTTTCATCTGAGATTGCATTCCGGACACTCGTCAATGACCAAGGCAATGCAAATATCGTACATTTAACTAAATGAAACAGAGGTTTAGTATAAGTTTTATAGACCCTTACTCAGGTGGTTAACTGACTCTTTCCATAACTGCATTCTCTGTTTTCTCTAATGGCTTCATTCATCCACTTTAGCTCCCCTTTGTATGTATGCGTGAGTGTATGTTTATTCGTTTGTTTGTATAGATTAGTTATGTGTGTTAGCGTTTAGTTAATAAAAATTGTGTGCACAAATTACATGAGTTTCTGGTTCTGCCTTACAAATTAATGTCTCTTTACGATTTTGACCCTCGCTACATGCTCTAATGCATTAATAAGAAAGTATTTTCTGTGGCCACGGAAATATCCTTTCTTACTGTGCGTTCACACCAGACGCGACTTGCACGAAGTTGGATGCTTGAACATTTTGAGTTTACTCGTTTCATTCGCGTGAAATTTGCTTCACAACGACGCAAATTCGCGTCATGGGAGGGGCTTATATAGCTCAAATTGAGTAAAGAGCGTCTTTTACAACGATTGTCCGACCTCCTCACTCACTTTCTTCCAAGCAAGATCCTTTTTATTCCTGTTTCTATAAAAGTACGAAGATGTATCGTACAGCTCCGGGTATCCACATACAGCGACGATGATTTTGTCCTCCATTGTTGTTTCGGATTTCTGCCTCTGCTCGCTACGTCGTAATCACGTCACTACTAGAGCAAGCTCCTGATTGGTTAACGCGGCGCGAATTTTCGCCAAAGTTCAGATTTTTCAACTCGTGCGATTCTCGCGAATCACGCGTTACGCACGTCAAACGCCCGAAACGCTCAATTCGCGCCACCTTATTCGTGCGAATCGCGCCGCAGGATGTCTATTTGCGTCTTTGCATTGACTTAACATGTAAATCACTCGCGCTTAATGCTCCATTCGCATCTGGTGTAAACGCACCTTTAGAGTTGATATGAACTTACGCTGAATGTTCGCTGGACGAACCGATCAGCTGATGGCAGTTTAATTCTGCTACAGTTATTACTGTCAGCCGATATAAATAATTGTAATTAATCATAATTAATTGTAATTATTTACATACATTTCCCTTTTGAGCTAATTTGCTACAGGGGTCACAACCACGCAAAACAGCCGTGCCTTTAAGATTTAAAACACTGATTGGTGTAATTACGAGTTTTGTGTTCCTTTCTTTTATTTCACTGCAACAGTGGCAATTATTTCTGTGACAAATATAATAATAATAATAATGTTTTATTTTTATAGCTTTCAAGAACCCAAGGTCACTTTACAAAATAATACAAGCAATTGGCAAACAAAATACACCAAACAATCAGAGGGAACATTCAGACAAACAAGTGTTGACAACAAGGAATTACAGATAATTATCAACAAGAGGTCTTGCAATCATATGATGAACATCGATTATGTCAAGAAAATGGTCATGTGTCATATAGACAGAAGTTGAGAAAAGGAAGCAGAGAGGTAAAAGAGTTATTTAGAGAACAAAGTGAATAGATGAGTTTTAAGTTGAGACTTAAAGGTCTGGAGAGAGGAGGCAGCACGAACATTATGGGGCAGCTTATTCCATAGCTTAGGGCCTATAATACAGAAAGCTCTACCACCAACCGTAGAGAGTTTATACTTGGGCACAACAAGCAAGTTATCATTGCTAGATCTGAGAGTCCGTGCAGGAACATATGGTTGCACTAACTCGACTAGGTATTGAGGTGCGAGGCCGTGATGGGCCTTATAAACTAATACGTTTGACCACCGGAAGCCAGTGAAGTTGGTGAAGGATGGGAGTGATATGTGCAGATTTTGTATTAAATGTAAGGGCTCAAGCAGCAGAGTTTTGTACCATTTGGAGATGATTAATAACTTTGAATATGAACTTTGAGAATATGAGTGTGAACCAAATGCACACTTATTTTCATCAGCTTAATACAAAAATCAAAAACAGTTTTTGAATATCTACATTTTTTTTCACAGGGAGTTAAAGGTGAAATGTGTAATTTATGCACAAAACAACGTTAGCAAATAGAATTAGAAAAATAATGATTACAATGGAATGAGAAGAATGTTTAATAACCAAAAAAATAAATAAATAAATAAATATCACTTTTAAATGCCACAAAGTAAGGGTGAATTTAGGTAAACTGGGATTTTTTTTTTTTTTTTGCTATTGAGATGACTGGAAAAATGTCCCAATTAACCTGAATTCACCATATTGTTTTCAGGTCTCAAGCATGGCCTAATAATGTTTTGAATTTATCCTAATGTACAGACAGTTTGCATTAGATTTGCAGCTTGATTAACATTATACTGTATCATTTTCAATTCATGAATTTCTAAGGCATCTAAATGATCAACATGATCAAATGTTGCCATTAAACCTGCTTCACCTGTTTGACTTTTTGCTGTCAAATCTTGACAGATTTTTCTCAAGTAAACGTCAGAATAACTGCAGTCATATTTCCAGATGAACACTTACTGGACTGAAGCAGCTCAGCTTTACTTGATTCTCCATCAATCATGTTTTAGTCTCAAATCTGATCATCAGGATCTTTTGAGGAGCGTTTGTTTCCAGAAGCTTTACTTTCACTGTTCCTCAGCGGAGGAATGATCTTCATCTCACATCTTCTGAGGAGCGTTTATTTCTTCATCTCTCAATCAGCATTGGATTGCATTGCATTATATGTTTGGATCATTTCAATCTCATCTTACTAAGACATAGTATTGGAGATATAGAGCGACCGCTGATATTTAGATCATTTTGTCACCATCTGCTGTACTATTCTAAAGATCTCATTGATTTACATTACACAAGCATCAGAATTTCATCATAGAAATATCAGCATCTGCACCAAATTCATATTTTTGCTCAGTTTGAGTCTCTGAATAAAATTGAGCAGTTTTTCCTCCGTATTCTCACTGTATCAGACTATATGAGCCATAAAAGCCTGATGATCAAATATGATACTCAACATGTAGAAGTTTTTTCAAAAAAATATTTTGTCTAAAGGTTCAGTAAACTGTTCCGTCTCAAAGAACTGGATTTTTCTGACGATTATTTCATAGCTCATTGCTGAAGGACTTTTACAGGACAGAATGTCAGCGGTCAGCGGACGGTCACTGCTGCAGTCTGATGGACTCATGGAGCTGTAATCATATGATTGCACAAATCAAGTCTAATGATTACACCTTACAGCCACTGAAGAACGGTCAGTTTGGCTCAGGTCGTGAGAGACGTCCCACGGTTTATGGGTTTAATTTCTGACACAACCAGAGCAGAGGTCACTGAAGTGGTCAAGGGTGGAAAAAGTCAGAAAAACACAATCATCAGCAATTATACTTAAGGATTTCTTCAATGCAGTTTGACAATCATTTACTCACAATCATGTCAATCAAACCTGCCTGCATGTAAAGATAGTTCATACACTTATACACTATGCTGTAAGCCTTCTGAAATCATAATGTGAACAGAAACTTATAAAAAGTTAAAATTCCTCAACCTATAGAAATTTAGTCAACTTGAAATACTTGAAATATCTACTAATATTTGAAATAATATTTTTTATCAATTTAGTGTATATTTGTCGGTCATACAGAAATGAAACAGATTAGATTTCTGAAATAGTACTAAAATCAGCAGAAAGTCTTAAATCCATAAAACTGTGGCATTAAATGTTGCATGCACTGCAAAAAATGTTTTACAATTACAAATATCTTAGCATCCTTAAATACTGAGGAAGAACATCACTTTCTGCATGTAATCAGAAGTACAGTAAAAGTTACTCCTATATTCAGAGCTAAAAAGCTTTTTTATAAAATGAATGAAAAGTAACAGATCTGTTGTAAGTTGTATTTTCAAATGAGACATTTGCGTGTAGAGACCATATTGATGTATTATGTTTCATTCAATTTATTCCATAAATTTTATTTACTTTCTTTAGAAAGTCTTGAATTTACCTTTATAAAACCTGATCTAAATTAAAGTCACATAGATGCAAATAGTTAATAATAAATTATGTCATGATTTTTTTAAAGTGCAGAAATATTAGACTTCACGAAACATAAATCACATTTTTATTAGTTTGTTTAAACTGTGAAATCCAAATGCATGGAAATTTTCTAAATTAATATAAATTTAATAAATATAAATTTAGGATTACATTTTGCAAGTTCAAATAAAATGTAGTGCCTTGCGTGCATTAAAAAGTTTCTTCAAAGTGTCTCCTTTCCAAAAAAGAATAAAAGTGCAGAAGGTTTGGAGCGACATCAGTGTGAGTAAATTAAAAATAATGTTCATGTTTTGGTGGAATATTCCTATATAACAGTACGTTTTGCCCTGCTGTTCCTCCCAGCAGAGCTGTCTATCTATAGCCTGATGTTGGTGAATCTCTCATGAACAGCACAGCTGGAGTCTGAATGAAGGCTTCGTTAATGTCAGTCGTGTAACGACAGAAAACACGACTTCACCCTCCCATCACTGTTCTTCCATTGTGGCAGAAATCTTATGATTATTTCAAAACCACTCCATTATCACTTGATGTTGTGGATAAATGAGCCTGTCATGTGTCACTGGTGCTGTATGTATAGAAAGAAGCAAAAGAAACAATAAATGCTGCCATCAGCCACCTGCAGGAAGGCTTAATCAAGCATTCAAATCAAGCATCAGGAAAACTGTACTAATGTGCGAGCTGGTTATGATTTCCCAATCACAGCAATCCAGCCCTCAATTAGCTCTCTTTCAAACTCTTTCAGAGTGATGCTTGTACACACATCATCTCATCAAACTGATAATGCTATTGCAGTAGACCGGCATCGCCTTACATTTCACCTGTGTGACATTACACTGACACCTAGTGGATGTTCAGTAATACAGCTGGAAAATCAAGCTCAAACTGGAGCACTCAAAATAACATTCAGGCCTAAATTCAGGATTTATGTGTTTGAATTGCAGATAAAATTTCCATTCATTTGGATTACACCGTTTTAACTTAAACTAATGTTTGTATATTATTTTAAATGTACTAATATTTGAAATAATATTTTCATGCATTTATGCTTATTTGTCAGTCATACATAAATGAACCAGATTAGATTTCTGTAATAATGCTAATAAACTGAATGTTTTAAATGCTGAATATTCTTTGTTTCAACCATATTTAACAATGCTTATACTTTTTAACTGAATAACTTTGATGGTTTTCACAAGATTTATGCTGATTCTATGCATTTTGAATGAATGCATTTTGAAAATATGATTACTTAAAATCAAATAGATGCTAAAAGTATAGTTAATAACTATGCATTATTTTTTTGAGCACAGAACTTTAACCTTGTTTATTTATGTACAAGTGACAAAAATGCATCATATTAAGTTTATTAGTAGATGTTAAAATCCAAATGCATGGAAGTTTTTTTGCAAATCAGATATAAAAATCCTATAATTAGATCTATCTATCTATTTATCTATCTATCTATCTATCTATCTATCTATCTGTCTGTCTGTCTGTCTATCGTTCTATTGTTCTATATCTATCTATCTATCTATCTATCTATCTATCTATCTGTCTGTCTGTCTGTCTATTGTTCTATCGTTCTATATCTATCTATCTATCTATCTATCTATCTATCTATCTATCTATCTGTCTGTCTGTCTATCGTTCTATCGTTCTATATCTATCTACAGTATCTGTCTGTCTATCGTTCTATCGTTCTATATCTATCTATCTATCTATCTATCTATCTATCTATCTATCTATCTATCTATCTGTCTGTCTGTCTGTCTATTGTTCTATCGTTCTATATCTATATATCGTTCTATATCTGTCTGTCTGTCTGTCTGTCTATCTATCATTCTATATCTATCTATCTATCTATCTATCTATCTATCTATCTACAGTATCTGTCTGTCTATTGTTCTATGTTCTATCGTTCTATATCTATCTATCTATCTATCTATCTATCATTCTATATCTATCTATCTATCTATCTATCTGTCTATCTGTCTATCCTCTACTATCTATCTATCTATCTATCTATCTATCTATCTATCTATCTATCTATCGTTCTATATCTATCTATCTATCTATCTATCTATCGTTCTATATCTATCTGTCTATCTATCTATCTATCTGTCTCGTTCTATCGTTCTATCTGTCGTTCTATATCTATCTATCTATCTATCTATCTATCGTTCTATATCTATCTATCTATCTATCTATCTATCGTTCTATATCTATCTATCTATCTATCGTTCTATGTCTATCTGTCTATCTATCTGTCTATTGTTCTATCGTTCTATATCTATCTATCTATCTATCTATCTATCTATCTATCTATCGTTCTATATCTATCTATCTATCTATCTATCTATCTATCTATCTATCTATCTATCGTTCTATATCTATCTATCTATCTATCTATCTATCTATCTATATCGTTCTATATCTATCTATCTGTCTATCTATCTGTCTATCTATCTATCTATCTATCTGTCTATTGTTCTATCGTTCTATCTGTCGTTCTATATCTATCTATATCTATCTATCTATATCTATCTATCATTCTATATCTATCTATCTATCGTTCTATATCTATCTATCTATCTATCTATCTATTGTTCTATCGTTCTATATCTATCTATCTATCTATCTATCTATCTATCTATCTGTCTATCGTTCTATCGTTCTATATCTATCTATCTGTCTGTCTGTCTGTCTGTCTGTCTGTCTATTGTTCTATCGTTCTATATCTATCTATCTATCTATCTATCTATCTATCTATCATCTGACTCTATCTATCTATCTATCTATCTATCTATCTATCTATCTATCTATCTATCTGTCTGTCTGTCTGTCTATCTGTGTATTGTTCTATCGTTCTATATCTATCTATCTGTCTATCTATCTATCTATCTATCTATCTATCTATCTATCTATCTATTGTTCTATATCTATCTATCGATCTATATAATCTATCTATCTATCTATCTATCTATCTATCTATTGTTCTATATCTATCTATCTATATATCATTCTATCGATCTATATCTATTTATCTATCTATCTATAATCTGACTATCTATCTATCTATCTATCTGTCTATCGTTCTATCGTTCTATATCTATCTATCTGTCTGTCTGTCTGTCTATTGTTCTATCGTTCTATATCTATCTATCTATCTATCTATCATCTGACTCTATCTATCTATCTATCTATCTATCTATCTATCTGTCTGTCTGTCTGTCTGTCTATCTGTGTATTGTTCTATCGTTCTATATCTATCTATCTGTCTATCTATCTATCTATCT
This sequence comes from Spinibarbus caldwelli, assembly GCA_039654775.1. Lineage (NCBI taxonomy): Eukaryota > Metazoa > Chordata > Actinopteri > Cypriniformes > Cyprinidae > Spinibarbus > Spinibarbus caldwelli. The sequence goes on from CM077267.1 coordinate 654,668, forward strand.
ATCTATTGTTCTATATCTATCTATCTATCTATATATCATTCTATCGATCTATATCTATTTATCTATCTATCTATAATCTGACTATCTATCTATCTATCTATCTATCTATCTATCTATCTATCATCTTTGTTGCATTTCTGTGAATACTTATATACATGTATTTCTTTTATATAAAGCACATTGTAAACTGTTTTTTAAACTATATTTAAAACTATTTTCATATTTGTATACACTGATTTTTTAAAAGTTCTTAATTGTTATAAACATTGTTAAAATACCAAAAAAAAGAACAAATAGGATGAAGTATGAACTACTCAATAATTATACCAGTTCATGTCTCATGAGCCTCAGATTCTATATCTATCTATTATATATATTCTATATCTATATCTATCTCAGAAACAAAATTGTAGACCTGCACCAGGCTGGGAAGACTGAATCTGCAATAGGTAAGCAGCTTGGTGTGAAGAAATCAACTGTGGGAGCAATTATTAGAAAATGGAAGACATACAAGACCACTGATAATCTCCCTCGATCTGGGGCTCCACGCAAGATCTCACCCCGTGGGGTCAAAATAATCACAAGAACTGTGAGCAAAAATCCCAGAACCACACGGGGGGACCTAGTGAATGACCTGCAGAGAGCTGGGACCAAAGTAACAAAGGCTACCATCAGTAACACACTGCGCCGCCAGGGACTCAAATCCTGCAGTGCCAGACGTGTCCCCCTGCTTAAGCCAGTACATGTCCGGGCCCGACTGAAGTTTGCTAGAGAGAAGAGAAGAGGATTGGGAGAATGTCATATGGTCAGATGAAACCAAAATAGAACTTTTTGGTAAAAACTCAACTTGTGTTTGGAGGAGAAAGAATGCTGAGTTGCATCCAAAGAACACCATACCTACTGTGAAGCATGGGGGTGGAAACATCATGCTTTGGGGCTGTTTTTCTGCAAAGGGACCAGGACGACTGATCCGTGTAAACGAAAGAATGAATGGGGCCATGTATCGTGAGATTTTGAGTGAAAACCTCCTTCCATCAGCAAGGGCATTGAAGATGAAACGTGGCTGGGTCTTTCAGCATGGCAATGATCCCAAACACATCGCCCGGGCAACGAAGGAGTGGCTTCGTAAGTCCCCAGATCTCAACCCCATCGAAAATCTTTGGAGGGAGTTGAAAGTCCGTGTTGCCCAGCGACAGCCGCAAAACGTTACTGCTCTAGAGGAGATCTGCATGGAGGAATGGGCCAAAATACCAGCAACAGTGTGTGGAAACCTTGTGAAGACTTACAGAAAACGTTTGACCTCTGTCATTGCCAACAAAGGGTATATAACAAAGTATTGAGATGAAATTTTGTTATTGACCAAATACTTATTTTCCACCACAATTTGCAAATAAATTCTTTAAAAATCCTACAATGTGATTTTCTGGTGATGAAAATTACAGGCCTCTCTCATCTTTTTAAGTGGGAGAACTTGCACAATTGGTGGCTGACTAAATACTTTTTTGCCCCACTGTATATACATATATATTTTTTTTCTTTTAATTTAAGTTGGTTTTAGCAATTTTGTTGTTTTGTCATTTTTATTTATTTTTTTCTTTTTTATATGTCTATATCATTTTTATTATTTTTTATTTCAGTTTCAGTCTTAGTTATATAAAAGATCAACTTAAACTAAATGGAAATGAGAAATGTTTGTTAGGCAATTAACTGAAATAAAATAAGTTTTACGGTTTTTATATTTTATTACTTTTATTTTAAACTCTAATTTATTTTTACATTTTTTTTTATGGCTTTAGTTTTAGTTAACTAAAATAACCCAGCTTCAGCCTGATCTACTTTTAACAGTGTTTATACCAGGCTTTCTACTAGTATTTACACAGGAGTCACTTTTTCTTCCCAGTAATGACGTTTTTTTCATCCTTTGAAGCTAAAGCCAAGCGGTCAGAGCGCATATGTTTAAGCTGGACGTCTGAGAAAGGCATGCATGGAAAGAAGATACAGGAAGTGTGAGGAACCCAGACACATTATGAAAGTGGCAACATCTCCAAACTTGTCAGCACAAGCGGGTCAACACCATAGTCCTGCCCTCCACCCTCGATCACAAGATCCACAAGGACAAAGCTGTTTTTCCTCTGGCACCACATCGACCTGTCAGGCCCAAGAGAGACAAACGGACCTGAGCAGGTGTCCAAAACCCTCACTTCATCCTTTTATTTCATATCATCGCGTTTCTGAGCGCAGTCATGCCTGTTTCTGGGTTTTCTAGAGTCGTTTGCGTCTTGAGCTTCTGCGTTCTGCTGCTGTCTCTGGGTCGCTGCGGTCCGGTTCCTCCAGGAGTGGATGTGCAGGAGGTTCTGGGTCAGTTTCTGCAGGTTTTGAACTGGACAGATCAGGGGCCCCAGCGGAGGCCCCGCTCCGAAGCACCGGAGTACATGCTGGAGCTCTACAACCGTTTCGCTAACGATCGAAACGCAGTGCCATCGGCCAACATCGTCAGGAACTTCAGGAATGAAGGTGAGGAGGCTCAGTCTGTTGTTTTTGGTGAATATTAATAACAAAACGCAGAGATTTTTATCTTTGTGTCACATTTGTGACCCGGGAGCACAAAACCAGTCATAAGGGTCAATTGTTTGAAATTGAGATTTATACATCATCTGAAAGCTGAATAAATAAGCTTTCAATTGATGTATGGTTTGTTAGGATAGGACAATATCACACAGCTATTTGAAAATCTGGAATCTGAGGGTGCAAAAAACATCTAAATATTGAGAAAATCACCTTTAAAGTTGTCCAAATGAAGTTCTTAGCAATGCATATTACTAATCAAAAATTAAGTTTTGATATATTTACGCTAGGATTTTACGGAATGATTTTTGGCATGAAAGAAAGATCGATAATTTTGACCCATACAATGTATTTTTGGCTATTGCTACAAATATACCTGTGGTACTTAAGACTGCTTTTGTGCTCCAGGGTAATATTTATTTCTATAGCTCTTTATACAATACAGATTGTCTCAAAGCATTAATAAACTGTTAGTGTTTTTAAGTAAATCGATTATGTAACATTCAAATCCAGCTGTAAAGCAGCTCTACAGAAAATAATAGTGTCTTTATTCAGATCAGATCAGTTCAGTTCAAGTTTAATTTAATTTAGTTTCAGTGTTGCAAAGTTCATCAGTTATGATTTATTAATTCTTTATTGTTGAATATTGTTGTATTTGTATATTGGTTGTTGAATTTGACCATTAGAGATCAGAGTTCTGTCCTTTTTTAATGGTTTTGCAGTTTTTCAGTAATTATTAGATGAACTTATGAAAATACTATTACAAATAATTATTTTTAATGATAATTATTATTTTGAATTATTATTATTTTAATAAATGGGATATTATTTAATGTTTTTATTATTATTACTAGAATTATGTAACCATTCTTTAATTAAAAACGTAATAATTATTATTTTTATTAAATATATTATTATTAATATTTCTTTATTAAATATGATATTTATCATTCTTCACAAGTTTTTTAATAATAATAATTATTAGAATTATTTAAACATTCATTAAATTAAAATGTTTCAATAATTATTTCTACATTTTAAACAATTAAGTATATATATTATTAGAATTTTTATTAAATATGATATTTATTATTATTAGAATTATTTAACCATTTTTTAAATGTTTTAGTAATAATTATTATTTAAAATTATTGTCATTTTAATGTTGATTATGATGCTTATTATTATTAGAATTATTTACCCATTCTTAACATTAAAAAAATTAAATGATAATTATTTTAATTTATAATTTTAATAAATATGAAATTATTATTACGATTTATTATTAGACTTATTTAACCATTATTTTAAAAAATATTATTTTAAATGATTATAATTAGTAGTATTACTATACTTAAATATGATATTATTATTATTATTATTATTATTATTATTATTAAAATTATTAGAATTATTTAACCATTCTTTAAATTAAAAATTTAAATAATTATTATTTTAACCTTTTTTCCTTTTTTTTTTTAGAATTTTTAAATATTATTTAAAATCATGAATATTTTAATAAATATTACATTATTTAACAGTTCCTTAAATTGACATTTCAAATATTTATTGTTTGTCTCCTGTCCTTTCCTTAAGCACGCATAACAGATTGACATAAATCCTCCATCATCTGTGGCATGGCATCACATAAACAGTTTTATTGAAATTCATTCAGACTCATTCCTCTGTTTCTAATCTGCAGACCACACCTTACACAGCGTGATCAACAAAAGCCTCCGGACGCACCGTTTCCTGTTCAACATCTCTGTCCCGCAGCAGGAGCGAGTGGTCAGCGCTGAGCTGCGTCTCCACATGCTCCTCAAGCCGGACTCGAGGCATCGCGTCGGAGCGGGCTGGAAGGTCAGCATATTCGACACGCAACGAGACGGATGCTGCAGGAACGCCGAAGACCAGAGAAATCTTCTGACGTCAAAACACATCCATCGCAAAGACAGCGGCTGGGAGGTGTTCGATATGACAAACGCTGTCCAGCATTGGAGGAAGGTCAATATTGTGACCCCCAGACTGGAGGTTCGTATCGAAAACCTGCAAGCGTTTAGGAATATGAACAAACGGAAAACATGAGCCTGTTAATAATAATAATTATTAATAATTTTTATTTGAAATCATTATAATTAGTGGTATTATTATACTTTAATAAATATTATATTATTATTGTTATTATTATTATTATTATTAGAATTATTTAACCATCCTTTAAAGTAAAAAATGTAAATGATAATTATTTTAACTTTTTTTTTTTTTTTTTTTACATTTTTAAATAATATTTATTATTTAAAATCATTAATATTTTAATAAACATTACACTATTTAACAATTCCTTAAATTTCAAATATTTATTATTTTTCTCCCGTTCTTTTGATTACGCATACGTAACAGATTGACATACGACACACGAACGAATGGCCAGTCGTAGACCTGGACATCGACAGGAATCCGGATGGAAAACATGAGCTTATTATTAATAATAATTATTAATAATAATAATTTTAAAACATTATAATTAGTGGTATTATTATACTTTAATAAATATGATATTGTTGTTGTTGTTGTTATTATTATAATTATTTAACCATTCTTTAAATTAAAAAAATGTAAATGATAATTAATTATTTAAAAAAAAATGTAAATAATATTTTTTATTTAAAATCATTAATATTTTAATAATAATAGTAATAAATAATATTATTTTAACAATTCCTTAAATTGAAATTTCAAATATTTATTAATTGTCTCCCGTTCTTTTGCTTACGCATGCGTAACAGATTGACATACGACACATGAACGAATGGCCAGTCGTAGACCTGGACATCGACAGGAATCCGGATGGAAAACACGAGCCTGCACTGATCGTCTTCTCAGACGACTCGAGCGAAATCCATCAACACGAAAGGAAGATCAAAGAGGAGGAAGATGAGGATGAAGACGAGCCGCTTTTAACCCAAACGCGCTCGAATCTGATCTACAACGACGGCGTGAGAGTCAGACGCAGTGCTAAAACAGAGGACTGCAGGAAAACAGAAATGTACGTGGATTTTAAGGACATCGGCTGGGACTCGTTCATCTTGGCTCCGTCTGGTTATCAGGCGTTCACCTGCCGCGGCGCCTGCAATTATCCTCTGGCTCGAGAAGTGACGCCCACCAAACACGCTATCGTCCAGACGCTGCTCAATCTGAAGAGTCCTCAGAGAGCCGCTCAGGCCTGCTGTGTTCCCACCGAGCTCAAGCCCATCTCCCTGCTCTACGAGAACGAGAACGGCGTGGTGGTTTTGAATAATAAATACGAGGGCATGGTGGTCAAGGAATGCGGATGCAGATAGTCCGAAACAACAGAAGAAAACTCCAAAAAGACAAAATAGGAGGAAACCGTAGTAGTTTCACACATGCTGCTTTGTGAACTGAACATCCAGAATCTTGGTGCCTCTAACATCGTTTTATTTAGGCCTCGTGTATATTTATTAGTTGTAAATCAGTTTGTTTTCTATTGTGATATACAACGCACTGCTTTTAGGATTATTTGTCACTTATTATGAGAGAAACTCAAACTAAACCTGCTTGATTTGAGCTTTGCACTTGTTTTTATTTAATAATAGGATGTTTTTGCAATAGAAGAAGCATTTTTAGTTCCTCACAGAACCTTTCAGTGGTCACTTCTTAAAAGAGCCGTTTTTTTCTTAGTTGAAGAACATTTAAAAATCTTAAAAATACTTAAAAATAAAGGTTCTTCTTTGGTATTGATGGTTCTATGAAGAAGCTTTAATATTCTTGGAACCAATAAATGTTCTTTATAGTGGAAAAAGATTCTTTAGATTATTAGAATGTTCTTCACATTAAAATAAAGGTGATTCTTTTAAGATCTGATCACCGAAAGGTTCTTTGGCCCATATGGCAAAACAATTTATTTTCAAATGTATTTTTAAAATATATTTTAAAATATACAAAAAAAAAAATTGCACCTACTACAACTTAAAACCTTAAGTTCAGTTGCTGCCTTAATTTTTTAAATATAATCAAATTGGCTGTACAAGTCATTCAACTTAAATTATATTAAACTGATTTAAAAATTTAGTTGAATCTTGTATAACTTGAAGTTGAAAATGAAGTATATGGTGACTTGACTTATTGACCATATCATCTTTTACAGTGTTTGTTGTCCATAACGTGACATACTGGTATTTTCCATCCACATTTGGATTTAACCTAAATATATATACAGTGGTGTGAAAAATTGTTTGCCCCCTTCCTGATTTTTTATTTTTTTGCATGTTTGTCACACTTTAATGTTTCAGATCATCAAACAAATTTAAATATTAATCAAATATAACACAAGTAAACACAACATGCAGTTTTTAAATGAAGGTTTTTTTTTTTTATGAAGGGAAAACAAAATCCAAACCCACATGGCCCTGTGTGAAAAATTGTTTGGGCCCCCCCCCCCCACCCCCTGTTAAAACATAACTGTGGTTTATCACACCTGAGTTCAGTTTCTCTAGCCACACCCAGGCCTGATTACTGCCACACCTGTTCACAATCAAGAAATCACTTAAATAGGACCTGCCTGACAAAGTGAAGTAGACCAAAAGATCCTTAAAAGCTACACATCATGTTGAGATCCAAAGAAATTCAGGAACAAATGAGAAAGAAAGTAATTGAGATCTATCAGTCTGGAAAAGGTTATAAAGCCATTTCTAAAGCTTTGGGACTCCAGCGAACCACAGTGAGAGCCATTATCCACAAATGGCGAAAACATGGAACAGTGGTGAACCTTCCCAGTAGTGGCCGGCCGACCAAAATTACCCCAAGAGCGCAGCGACGACTCATCCAAGAGGTCACAAAAGACCCCAGAACAACATCCAAAGAACTGCAGGCCTCACTTGCCTCAGTTAAGGTCAGTGTTCATGACTCCACCATAAGAAAGAGACTGGGCAAAAATGGCCTGCATGGCAGAGTTCCAAGACGAAAACCACTGCTGAGCAAAAAGAACATAAAGGCTCGTCTCAGTTTTGCCAGAAAACATCTTGATGATCCCCAAGACTTTTGGGAAAATACTCTGGACTGACGAGACAAAAGTAGAACTTTTTGGAAGGTGTGTGTCCCATTACATCTGGCGTAAAAGTAACACAGCATTTCAGAAAAAGAACATCATACCAACAGTAAAATATGGTGGTGGTAGTGTGATGGTCTGGGGCTGTTTTGCTGCTTCAGGACCTGGAAGACTTGCTGTGATAAATGGAACCATGAATTCTGCTGTCTACCAAAAAATCCTGAAGGACAATGTCTGGCCATCTGTTCGTGACCTCAAGCTGAAGCGAACTTGGTTTCTGCAGCAGGACAATGATCCAAAACACACCAGCAAGTCCACCTCTGAATGGCTGAAGAAAAACAAAATGAAGACTTTGGAGTGGCCTAGTCAAAGTCCTGACCTGAATCCTATTGAGATGCTGTGGCATGACCTTAAAAAGGCGGTTCATGCTCGAAAACCCTCCAATGTGGCTGAATTACAACAATTCTGCAAAGATGAGTGGGCCAAAATTCCTCCACAGCGCTGTAACAGACTCATTGTAAGTTATCGCAAACGCTTGATTGCAGTTGTTGCTGCTAAGGGTGGCCCAACCAGTTATTAGGTTTAGGGGGCAAACACTTTTTCACACAGGGCCATGTGGGTTTGGATTTTGTTTTCCCTTCATAATAAAAAAAAAAAACTTCATTTAGAAACTGCATGTTGTGTTTACTTGTGTTATCTTTGATTAATATTTAAATTTGTTTGATGATCTGAAACATTAAAGTGTGACAAACATGCAAAAAAAATAAAAAATCAGGAAAGGGGCCAACAATTTTTCACACCACTGTGTGTATATATATATATATATATATATAAAGATTAGAAATTTATCTTCTTGCTCCTGAAATACATTTTAAAATATATTTTGGTATATAAAGGCTGAAACTAAAGTATTTAAATTTTAAAAATGAAAATTTTATTGAACTTCACTGTTTACAACATATATTTACCATTTATTTAAAGTTTGGCCAGAAAAAAATATATTATTTTTTGTTGAATGGGGGAAACCAAAAATAATTCTATGGCAGGGGTTTTCAAACTTTTTTGTCAGCCGAACCCCTTTGACCTAAAATAGGTTTTTTTTTTTATCAGTTTTAAAGTTTCAGTAGTATTTACATAGCTATTATTATTATTACAACAAATTATAAAAAATCATATTACTGTAATTTACAATGTAATTATTTAAAAAAAAAAAAAAATCCACAAGATTTTTTTATACAGGGTTTCCCAAAAAGAGAATTATTTTTTTATACATATAAGATTTTACATTTACATCACATTTGTATAAACCTGTAACATTCCTTTGAAAAAACTTTTTAATTTTTTTTAATTAATTCGTTAATGGTATTAAAGCTTCCCCTATTATGGATTTTTGAAAATGAGCTTTCATGCAGTGTGTAACACAGCTCTAAGTGAATGAAAACATCCTGCAAAGTTTTAAATCTGAAAGTGCACCGTGTATAAACTTATTGTCTCTCCAAAGAAAGAGTCGACTCTGAATCATTGAAACGAGGCGTTTTTAAAACGAGTCCCAAGCCGCTTCATGTTGAAACATTAACATATTGCCCGCCCACTTGTTGGTCTTTTCGCATTGGTTTGAATGAAAATGCGAATTCATTCTTTGCCACTAGGTGCCGCTTTTGGAGCAGTTTCCCTGATAACGCTGTACACAAAGCAGCACTGCGCTCACAAACACTGCTTTATCAGGCATTACAGGCGAGATGAGATGAAAATGAGAGCAATTGACCAATCACTGCAGATTAGCGTCACGCAAAGGAGGGGTTTGGAAAAATGAATTGTTGAGCGAATCATTTGGGAGTCGTTGAGCAAATAAGTTAAAAATAAATGCATATTATAAGACAATGAAAGTGTTTTTGACCTTGCATGCATATCAACCTGTTGTTGGGGACTCCCAAAACCAAAATATGAACTTTTCATAACCCATAATAGGGGCACTTTAACTCACGAACCCCCTGCAATTCCCTCACGAACCACCAGGGGTTCACGAACCTCACTTTGGGAAACCCTGTTCTATGGCATTGTTGCAAAAACCCCTTTTGGCACATTGATTGTTAAGAGTGTATCAGAGAGAGTCCAATGGAAATGTTCTATGGATGTTAATGCTTCGTCATGAAGATGCCAGTACAGTCAAATAGCGCCGATTGTAACCAAAACGAGTGTGAATATTGGAGTCCTGATGGCCGCATGCCGTGCGAGCCACAGCCACGTTCTCTTCCGCTGCTGTGATAAGGAGGTGTGAAAAAGCCAGACGTGTTCGACCCCTCACTCAGGATGAGACCTCACTCCAAGTGCTGTGTCAGATTCCTGAGCACCAACAGCAACGGTCTCCAACCATGCCTTTGCTTCCAGTTGGCCAGAGTGAACTAAACCCTCAGAAAAAAATGTAAAAATGGGGCTCAGTCTAATGTCACCATATTACGCATTGCATTGTGTTATTTTCACAGCGATGCAATGAAAGAGACATTTTTGGTTCCTCGAACCTTTCAGTGATCAGTTCCTTCACTCTTAAATATAAGGTTCTTTATTGGCATTGATGGTTCCATTGAAGAACCTTGGAACCTTTCCATTGCACAAAAGGTTCTTTAGTTTATTAAAATGCTCTTCACACTAAATGTTTCTGATCACTGATACAGAGGACGGAGGAACCAAAAATGGTTCTTCTACAGCATTTCTGAAAAATTTATTTTGGAAACTTTATTTTTAAGAGTGTAAACTGATCGCTGAAGAACATTTTAATAATCTAAAGAACCTTTATTGGTTCCATAAATGCTAAAGGTTTTCATGGAACCATCAGTGCCAATAAAGAACCTTATTGAAAAGACAACTTTTTCCTCTACACTCTTAAAAATAAAGCTTTCAAAAAGTGTTTATTTCACAACAACACTCTAAAAAAATGGTGCTATATAGTACTAAAAGTGGTTCTTTGGCTTGTAATCATAGGGGAACCACTTTTGGTGCTGTATAGCACCAAATCTTGCTGCCTGAGTGGTTCTTCATCGGTTCTTTGGCATAACTGAGGGGCTATATAGCACTGCTACCATATACAGAACCTGTTAAGCTCCTGTATGGTTCTTCAGCAGTTCTTCAGTGGTTCTTTGGGGTGATTAAGGTGCTATATATCACCACTGCCATACAAAGAACCTGTTAAGCCCTTTAAAGGTTCATTACGAGCCAAAGAACCACTGTTGGTCCTGTTTAGCACCATTTTTGTTGAAGAAATACAATCCAATATGGCACCTCTTATGGTTCTACCTAGCACCATTCGACAAAGGTGCTGTATAGCACTTTTAAAGATATGGTGCTATATAGCACCAAAAGTGGTTCCCCTATGATTATGAGCCAAGAACCACTTTTAGTGCTATATAGCACCATTTGTTTTTAGAGTGAATGGTATAGAAGACTTTTTTTTTTTTTTGGAAACTTTATTTTTAAGAGTGCAAACTGATCACTGAAGAACATTTTAATAATCTAAAGAACCTTTATTGGTTAAAAAATGCTAAAGGTTTTAATGGAACCATCAGAGCAAGTAAAGAACCTTTATTTTTAAGAGTGACGTATCTTTGACAGTGTCTTGGAAAAAACAGCTTTTTACTCTACACTTAAAAATAAAGCCTCCAAAAAGTGTTTTTTTTTTTTTTTTTCACAGCAATGGTGTAGAACTACAAGTTTTTTTTTTTTTTTTTTTTTTGGCTACTTATGTATCTGTAGTCAAAGAAAAATGAACAAACGTTATTTTACTAACGTGTGTTGATTCTAGGAATGAATACCTGGCAACCTAAGGACTGACGCATATTTAGTCTATTTATAATGCTCTTGACTGCAATCAGAAAATATGAGTTTTTCATTTATTGCATGAAGATGTGTACAATGTACATTATGTTAAAAGAATTGGGGAAGTGCACATACAATACATGTTTTATGGCAAAAACCATCTTATATATAAAACTATAAGGCATAAAGGTATAAATAAATTAAAAACAAAGTGATTTTCTGCTTTGAAATGATGTGTATTGTGAAAAGTGCAATATAAATAGTCCAAATTTGACTTGACTTGTGTCAACTTATCACATTGCTTACATTTATAGCTTTTAAACAATTTAGCATGCAAAGTGCTGGAAAATAAAATCAAAGACAGCGTAAAAAGAATAATTAAAAGTACCAAAATTTTAAAAAGTAAGTAACTAAAGAGGATAAAATACAGATTAAGTAAGCTGTCAACTGTGATTGGAAGAGGGAAAAATTAGGCTTTTTTAATTTTTTTTTTTTTTTTTTTTTGTCCTGGGAGCTAGCAACCCTCATAGAACCAATAAAGAACGAGTAGAGAGTTAAAGAAAATGTCCATAATCTCAACAGATAACATCCTGGCACAAAATTACAATACATTTTCCCATTTTTCTATGTATTTTTTTACTTGCAGTGTTAAATCTGATAAGAAATGCATTTATTCTTGATTGACGAGCCTTGCAGAGTTTGTTTGTGTGTGATGTGAATAAACCTGTAGATGCTCACTTAAGCAAACGTTCTCCCATGCGTCAATAAAATTGCACAGGTATCTGTTTAGACTTATCTGAAGCACTAAGTGTTTCAATGTAAAGACCTTTAGGAGTGGAGATACGGAGGCATATCGGGAGCCATACACTACAGAACTGATATACAGTACACACACACGACCACGGGAAATCTTTCCTCAGCACTGCTCGGAAAAACACAGACAGGCTACATAGTTATACATATTAACTGCAGGAGGTGTAGGCTGAAGCATTATACCCTGTTATTTCATTATAATTCTAAAAATAATTAAAATAAATCAAATTTAATTTTAATTAACATAGTAAGCAAATAATATAGATTCATAAATATATTGATTGTAAGAAATAAAAAGTTAAATTAAATGCATAATAAATTAGTTAAAAAAAATAAAAATTAAATAAATAAAAAAACTGGACCCAAATAAAATATTTAAATGAATAAATACAACTTTTCAAAGTATTAGTATAAGTTATTCACTTTTGAGTTATATTATCACCTTATTTTGAAAGATTTTGTGTTGGTAAACTACACATTCTAAATAAATTTGAATAAAATGAAAAATTGGTTAAAATGAATCGAATTTAAAGCAATAAATAATGAATGATAGGCAAGGCAAGGCAAGTTTATTTATATAGCACATTTCATACACAGTGGTAATTCAAAGTGCTTTACATAAAAGGAAGTGAAATAGTCATTAAAAATAATAATAATCACAACAATAAAAACAAGGAATTAAAAAAAATAATTAAATTGATATAAAATTGATTTACAATGATTTTAAAACAGTTAAGAATAGAAAATGATTATACATAAAATACAGTGCTGTCAGTTCAGACGCAGCACAGTGTTCATTCAACAAATGCACAGCTAAACAGATGAGTTTTGAGTCTGGATTTAAATGTGGCTAATGTTTTAGCACATCTGATCTCTTCTGGAAGCTGGTTCCAACTGCAGGCGGCATAATAGCTAAAAGTGGACTCCCCTTGTTTTGTGTGAACCCTTGGTATTTCTAACTGACTCGATCCTAATGATCTGAGTGCTCTGTTAGGTTTATATTCTGTGAGCATATCTGCAATGTATTTAGGTCCTAGGCCATTGAGTGATTTATAAACGAGTAAAAGTACTTTAAAATCAATCCTAAATGTAACTGGAAGCCAGTGTAAGGACCTGAGGATTGGTGTGATATGCTCAGATTTTCTGGTTCTAGTCTAGTCTAGGCTAGGTAAATCTGGATATCATCAGCATAGCTGTGATAGGCAATTTGGTTCTTTCTCATTATTTGATTTAGTGGGAGCATATACAGGAAAAACAAGAGCGGTGCAAGAATTGAGCCCTGTGGGACTCCGCATGTCATGGACATCCACTTAGACTTATGCTCTCCTATACTCACATAATAACCTCTCCCTTCTAAGTATGACTTGAACCATTTGAGTACCATCCCAGAAAGCCTGACCCAGTTTTCCAGTCTCTCTAGAAGGATGTTATGATCCACAGTGTCAAACGCAGCACTAAGATCCAGTAGTACCAGCACTGATATTTTGCCAGAATCAGAATTGTTGTGCTGTCTCTGTGCTGTGATGTGCTCTGAAACCAGATTGAAAATTGTCCAGGTATCCATTTGAGTTTAAGTAGTTGTTCAGCTGATTAAAAACTACCTTTTCAATAATCTTACCTTCTGATGTTCATAAATGTGATTAAAATTAACATATTTATTGTAATAAAAATTTTTGATTTAAATGTATATTATATAAGTAAAAATAAACAAAATATTGGATTACATACATAGTCAGCTCAGTGTGTTTTGAGGCGCAGCCGAACTCAGTGCAGCACAGTGTTGCCAACTTAGCAATTTTGTTGCTATATTTAGCAACTTTTCAGACTACCCTAGCAACTTTTTCTTCCAAAAGCACCCAGCAACAAGTTTAGCTATTTTTAAAATTTATTTGGCAACTTTTAGCAACTTTTGATTAGTGACTCAAGCGATAAAAAGGCACACATTTTTCCATCTAAATTAAACAAAAAGAGGAAACCAAAGATGCCTAGCAGTGCACACATCACGTGAATTAAGTTTGCTGTGATTTGCAATTGTTCAACTTAATAATAACTGAATAACTGTTCATTTATGATACACCTTGTTAGTAGCTTGTACCTGTGATTGTTGATCAGTTAGTACACTATAAGGAAAATATCTAGAATATTGGAAAAGGTACTAGTAATTTTCCAGGACATTATCTGTTATCCATTATCCATTTTAACCCTGTAACCCAAAAACACAAAATACAATGCGTAATTAAAAATGCAGGTAAAAAAACCTGTGGGAAAATCAATACGGAAAATTCCTTCATATTAACAGAGTAGATTGTGCCCTATTTTTACAGACTTTTACAGAGTGTAGCATACTCATACTAATACACTGCTTAAAACTATAATTGTTCAGAATTTGTAGTTTTACTAGTTTACAAGCTATTAAAAACAAAACTTAAATTTTAATTGTTCAAATAATTCAATGTTGTGTTTAAAATACAGGTATTTATGTTTTATATTATATTATGCGTTTATATTATTCTACAAACAAATCTAAATTAACATATATAAAATATATATTTTTGTTCAGATTTGATGTACAGTAGTGACTCAACTTTGTGTGATTGCATAATGACGTCATCATACAATGACATCACAGAGTCATTTAGCAACAAATTGATCTTCTATTTCTAAATATTCTGATGTTGATGAGTCTTGCTCTTTTTGTGGTTTTGTTGAAGAAAATCCAAAGCTTTTATCTGCTGAATATGTTGTTACGTTTCTTATACTGAATGCAAAATTCTTAATTCATAAACAAAAATGGCTTAAATCACCTTTATCTTTCCCCTTTTTCTTGTTGAATTGAACTCTCTTGTTTCATCTCTTAGTCTTACAAATAACAAAAAGAGTGCCACATTTTTGATGTATTATGACAACTTTTCTAAAAGGATGTAATTTTATTTTTGTACTTGTATGTATAGACAATACCATAATTTGACGCACGCAAATCCAGATTATTTGTTTTGTGTTCTTATTTTTATGATTGCTCTTTGTTGGAATATATTCATGTTTCTGTATGTTTATACAAGTCTTGCAATAAAAAAAAAAAAAAAAAAAAAGCAGCAACAAATTGACCTTCCTTTAGCAGCTTTCCCTGAAAATTAGTTGGCAACACTGGTGCAGAAAAAAAACAACAACAACAAAAACAAAAACAAACAAACAAAAACAACACTGGTGCAGTGCGCATGCGCGGTTCGCCATATTGCGCAGCAGGGCGTGAGGTGGTGCGTCGAGATCATCGCGGCTACATTGATTATTTTCGTTGCGCGCAGAGACTGTTTTTGCCCCCCTCTTAATAAAATATCGTGCCACATCACGTCTAACAGAGTTCTCGCTCAAATGAAGATCTATTCACATCTGTCGTCGCTTTAAATCGTTGTAGATATCAGCGGGACGCGTGAAGTGTGCTGAAGTGTGTTACCCGCGGTAGCCGCTAACAAGATTCACACCAAAACCCCCAAAACTGGACAGATACAGACAGATTCATTCACAGGAGACATAATAGGTATGTCATTTTAATACAAAAGTTCACATTTAAACGTTTTATTTGTCTATATCATACGTTAACATCTGAAGTAACAGCCGCTTGTGTGCTAGCATTAGCATGTTATGCTAGCACGCAGATCTCGCGTTGTTTACATTCGCTTCAGCTCATTTATACATACTACTGTCATCACATTCATGAGTTCACTACACTTATTCAGACTTATAAGTCTTCGCAGCTTGTGTGAAATCAAGTGTGTGAAGGATTATTGTGGTGTGAGACACTTTATCCAATTAAACTCTTAGTAAACAGCATGTTTGTGCTGTCAGTGTATTGATCAGATTCACTTTCAGCTCCAAAGATTTGTTTAGGTGTTTATGTTTGCTTAAAACATCTAAAGGTATGTGTTCAGTTTTATTAACAAGCACATTTAACTGTAGTAAAAAACAATATCCTGTTATGAAATTGTTATCCTGAAGATATACAATATAATTCAGTGTGTGTATATAACATTCCGTATTTAAATATAAAAATAATAAAAAAATAAAAATATGAATATATATAATATATATATATACACACACATATACAGGTGCATCTTGAAAAATTAGAATATCGTGGAAAAACATTTTTTGTAACTTATTTCAAAAAGTGAAACTTTCATATATATTTTAGATTCATTACATGTAAAATAAAACATTTCAAAAGTTTTTTTTTTTTTTTTGTTTTAATTTGATGATTAGAACTTACAGCTCATGAGAGTCAAAAATCCAGTATCTCAAAATATTAGAATATTTCCTAAGATCTATAATAAAAAAAAAAGAATTTGCAAACCAGAAAAGTTCAAGTTCTTTTAAAGTATGTTCATTTCTGCACTCAACACTTGGTCGGGGCTCCTTTAGCATCAGTGAGGTGTGGCATGGAAGCGATCAGCCTGTGGCTCTGCTGAGGCATTATGAGCCTTCAGCTTGTCTGTATTGTTGGATCGACTACTGCTCATCTTTCTCTTGAAAATATCCCATAGATTCCATATGAGGTTCAGGTCAGGCATGTTGGCTGGCCAGTCAAGCACAGTAATATCATGGTCAGCAGACCACTTGGAAGTGGTTTTGGCACTGTGGGCAGGTGCTAAAGTCCTGCTGGAAAAGGAAATCAGCATCTCTATAAAGCTTGTCAGCAGATGGAAGAATAAAGTGCTCCAAAATCTCCTGGTAGACAGCTGCATTGACTTTGAACTTGATAAAACACAATGGACCAACACCAGCAGACGTCACGGCTCCCCAAATCATCACTGATTGTGGAAACTTCACACTGGACTTCAAGCAGCTTGGATTCTGTGCCTCTCCAGTCTTCCTCCAGACTCCAGACCTTGATTTCCAAATGAAATGCAAAATTATTTTTTATCTGAAAAGAGGACCACTGAGCAACAGTCCAGTTCTTTTTCTCCTTAGCCCAGGTAAGATGCTTCTGACGTTGTTTCTGTTTCAGAAGTGGCTTGGTAGCCTTTTCCTGAAGACGTCTGAGCGTGGTGACTCTTGATGCGCTGACTCCAGCTTCAGTCCACTCCTTGTGAAGCTCTCCCAAGTGTTTGAATCGGCTTTGCTTGACAGTATTCTCAAGCTTGCGGTCATCCCTGTTGCTTGTGCATCTTTTCCTACCCAATTACTTCCTTCCTGTCAACTTTGCATTTAATATGCTTTGATACAGCACTCTGTGAACAGCCACCCCTTTCAGTAATGACCTTCTGTGACTTACCCTCTTTGTGGAGGGTGTCAATCACTGTCTTCTGAAACATTGCCAAGTCAGAAGTCTTCCTCATTACTGTGGTGTCAAAGAACAAGAGATACCTGGAATTTATACTGTAGAGATGCTCATTTAATGTCATTTAAATATTTTAATATTTTGAGATGCACCTGTGTGTGTGTGTGTGTGTGTGTGTGTGTGTGTATATATATATATATATATATATATATATATATATATATATATATATATATATATATATATACATACACACATACATGCATACATACACACACACACACACACACACACACACACACATATATATATATATATATATATATATATATATATATATACACAGGTGCATTTCAATAATTTAGAATGTCGTGGAAAAGTTCATTTATTTCAGTAATTGAACTCTTTGTGAAACTTGTGTATTAAATAAATTCAATGCACACAAACTGAAGTAGTTTAAGTCTTTGGTTCTTTTAATTGTGATGATTTTGGCTCACATTTAACAAAAACCCACCAATTCACTATCTCAACAAATTAGAATATGGTGACATGCCAATCAGCTAATCAACTCAAAACACCTGCAAAGGTTTCCTGAGCCTTCAAAATGGTCTCTCAGTTTGGTTCACTAGGCTACACAATCATGGGGAAGACTGCTGATCTGACAGTTGTCCAGAAGACAATCATTGACACCCTTCACAAGGAGGGTAAGCCACAAACATTCATTGCCAAAGAAGCTGGCTGTTCACAGAGTGCTGTATCCAAGCATGTTAACAGAAGGTTGAGTGGAAGGAAAAAGTGTGGAAGAAAAAGATGCACAACCAACCGAGAGAACCGCAGCCTTATGAGGATTGTCAAGCAAAATCGATTCAAGAATTTGGGTGAACTTCACAAGGAATGGACTGAGGCTGGGGTCAAGGCATCAAGAGCCACCACACACAGACGTGTCAAGGAATTTGGCTACAGTTGTCGTGTTCCTCTTGTTAAGCCACTCCTGAACCACAGACAACGTCAGAGGCGTCTTACCTGGGCTAAGGAGAAGAAGAACTGGACTGTTGCCCAGTGGTCCAAAGTCCTCTTTTCAGATGAGAGCAAGTTTTGTATTTCATTTGGAAACCAAGGTCCTAGAGTCTGGAGGAAGGGTGGAGAAGCTCATAGCCCAAGTTGCTTGAAGTCCAGTGTTAAGTTTCCACAGTCTGTGATGATTTGGGGTGCAATGTCATCTGCTGGTGTTGGTCCATTGTGTTTTTTGAAAACCAAAGTCACTGCACCCGTTTACCAAGAAATTTTGGAGCACTTCATGCTTCCTTCTGCTGACCAGCTTTTTAAAGATGCTGATTTCATTTTCCAGCAGGATTTGACACCTGCCCACACTGCCAAAAGCACCAAAAGTTGGTTAAATGACCATGGTGTTGGTGTGCTTGACTGGCCAGCAAACTCACCAGACCTGAACCCCATAGAGAATCTATGAGGTATTGTCAAGAGGAAAATGAGAAACAAGAGACCAAAAAATGCAGATGAGCTGAAGGCCACTGTCAAAGAAACCTGGGCTTCCATACCACCTCAGCAGTGCCACAAACTGATCACCTCCATGCCACGCTGAATTGAGGCAGTAATTAAAGCAGAAGGAGCCCCTACCAAGTATTGAGTACATATACAGTAAATGAACATACTTTCCAGAAGGCCAACAATTCACTAAAAATGTTTTTTTTTTTTTTTTATTGGTTTTATGAAGTATTCTAATTTGTTGAGATAGTGAATTGGTGGGTTTTTGTTAAATGTGAGCCAAAATCATCACAATTAAAAGAACCAAAGACTTAAACTACTTCAGTCTGTGTGCATTGAATTTATTTAATACGAGTTTCACAATTTGAGTTGAATTACTGAAATAAATGAACTTTTCCACAACATTCTAATTTATTGAGATGCACCTGTATATATGTGTGTGTGTATATGTATTATATATATATATATACACACACATATACATATATATATATATATATATATATATATATATATATATATATATATATACACACATACATACATACATAAAACTTAAAGTAAGTTTTACATATATTTTTATATAATATATATAGTATTATATTAACATTATTTAAAGTGTTTCATATTATATATGAAGTATTTTATATATTTAAATTTTCTTACAGTTCTAACTTTTTTACTCGGAATTGCATGACAAACATGCAGTTGTGAGTTAGTTATTCTGAATTGCGTGATATAAGCTATTTCCTCAGAACTGGATTTTATAACTTGCAATTGCGAGTGTATCTCTCAATTCTGAGAAAGAAGTCAGAATTCTGGGATGCAAACTCAAGAGTTGCAAGATTTAAACTCTGAATTGCAAGAAAAAGCATAATTTTGAGAGAAAATTTGCAATTACCTTTATTAATTAATTAATTTATCCTGTGGTGGTGGAAACAGGCTTCCATAATATGTCAGCTCATTTTAATATTATATATATATATATATATATATATAAGCATGCAAATGATTGAGGGGAAACCCCGCAATCGCTCGTTAACAATATCAATCTCAATCCTTCTGCAGGGGCCGTTTGGATGGACCCTTCACTGTCGCCAGTGTCTTGCTGAAACAAGTTTGAAACGGCACACAGGAGCCTCTCTGAGGCCGATAACCAGCGCAGGATGTCCATCACAAACACGCCCACCAGTAACGACGCCTGTCTGAGCATCGTGCACAGTCTGATGTGTCACAGGCAGGGCGGCGAGAGCGAGACATTTGCCAAACGGGCCATCGAGAGTCTGGTGAAGAAACTGAAGGAGAAGAAAGACGAGCTGGATTCCCTCATCACTGCCATCACCACCAACGGCGCTCATCCCAGCAAATGTGTGACCATACAGAGAACGCTAGACGGCCGGCTGCAGGTGCGACAAGACTGCTTCCACACTCTGCAGATTATATATATATATATATATATGAAGAGTTCCAATGCAGAAGCCTCTAAAAGCCATCTTGGTCAAAAATGAAATAACGATACTGAGTGAATGCTCTCCATACATAGTATATGTTCATCAAGTACTTTCACTTCAAATGCGCAAAATCCCAGCCTCAACCCATTCAAAAGTTCCAGTACTTACATAGAAACCTATACATAGTAGCCAGAAAGAAATGCTAATTTTAAAGAAAAACATCAGACATACTTAGAGGCTTTTGCATCTGAACTCTTCTCATATATATATATATATATATATATATATATATATATATATATATATATATATATATATATATATATATATACACATTATTAATTATATATAAATAAAAACTTTTATATATAAAAACTCTACTCAAGTGCACCTAGAGCAAAAGCTGCTTTAAACACAAAGGATGCTCACACCAAATATTGATTTCAATTAGTTCACAGAAGTTAATTGATAAAGAAAATCTATTTATGACAGCATCCTCATTTTACAGCATTTTTACGTAAGTCCCTAAAACTTTTAACAGTTCTGTAGCTTTCTTGAAGCGTCTTGGAGACACAGTTCTTCTGGATTTAGTCTGTCTCAGTTTGTTCTGTTTCTTCATGTCATTCCAGACAGACTGATGATGATCAGATCTCTGTGTGGAGCACAAAAATCTCACTGGATTATTACAATTAATGGCCAAATGAATGTTTGGAAATGTAAATTATTTCCTACAGCAAAACATAGAAATACAGTATATACATATAAAAATATCGGCACCCTTGCAATTCTAATTTATTGAGATACACCTGTGTGTGTGTATATATATATTATATCTCTCTCTCTATCTGATAAATCAGATATACATCAAATAAACACAATATTACAACGTACAATTGCACAAAAGGCTGCAGATGCACAAGTGAACTTAACTGTCATGGAGGTGTAGCTCCATTGTGGACGCGCTCAACGTACGCACAAAACATGGACGCACAAAGATTCCACAACATTATATACAGTAATGTTCACATTATAATTTTATGTAGCTTTTATGACAGACTTACCCTGCGCATAAGTGTATTGTCCTTTTTGAAGTGATTCCAATCATATTTCAAGCATTTCAAAACCGTCATGGTGAACAGTGCGCACCTGAAGTGTCTCTGAAGGAAATAATGCATTATTTATCGGCTTTAAGATATCGGCCAAATTTTCTTATCGGGCTGACACCGATAACAGAAAAAATAAGCATTTATCGGCCGATACCGATATGGTCGTGCATCCCTAATTTTTTTGTTGTTGAAAATACTAGTGGCCTAAAACTTTTGCACAGTTTTGTATGTGTGTGTTACGTCATTCTAAATGGCTGTTCCTGTAACTCTCTTCTGCGTTTAGGTGGCTGGTCGTAAAGGATTCCCACATGTCATTTATGCACGGTTATGGCGATGGCCGGACCTTCATAAGAACGAGTTGAAACACGTCAAGTACTGCCAGTTTGCCTTTGACCTGAAGTGTGACAGCGTGTGCGTGAACCCTTACCATTACGAGAGAGTCGTGTCTCCAGGAATAGGTCCATTTCATGTTTGTTTTAATAGTGTAAAGCTCAGTCATCATGGCCTTTATTTAATTCAACTATCCTGTGTTTTCTTCTAGATTTATCTGGACTCACACTGTCAGGCTCTGGTGAGTGATATTCTCTTGAAAAAGACTTGGTTTCTGGGTGTTTTTGTCCTTGTTGAAGAGATTAATCCAAATATTTATTTATTATTTATAAATGAATAAATAAAATAATAATAAAGGATTTTTAAAAATAAAAACAATTAATTAGAGATGTTTTTGATTATTAAAATTTAATGAAACCACAATAAAGTGGAATCCAGAAAATTAAATTGTGTAATAAATTTTTATGAAAAGTTTCATCTCATTCAAACGGAATTTGGAAAAAAAAATTGGGGAAAAATAAAATGGATTTCATAGGGCCCTATTTACCTAACTGTTTATTCATTTAAGACAACTGACACTCCAAAATGGACATTTTGACACAATTTTGTGTGTATTTGTCCATTTAAATGCAGTAAGATGCGAAAGAACTTCAACTTGTTTTTATTTGTTGACATTGACGAAAAGGTTAATAGATTTTTGTCATTCAAACCTGGTTTTTATTTAGCTGTAGTCTCATTTTTGCCTGTGAAAAAAAAGTTAACGAAAACTGACGAAAATTAAATTCAAATTAACACTCTTGTGAATTTTCCTAAAGAAACAACTTCCATCAAAGTGTTATGACTTGCTTCACATCTGAAATGACCATCAGCGACCATTTTTAGCATCCAGTCAAACATGACACATTGTGGAAGTAAAAAGTTTATCAGATGCAGTTTCATATTGGTGTGATGTGTGATGTAATGTGTATATCTGTATGATTGTTTTCAGGTCCGTCGGGTCTGATGGTGAAGGATGAGTATGATTATGAAGGGCAGCAGTCTCTGCCCAGCACTGAGGGACATATGCAGACGATTCAGCACCCTCCCTCCAGACCGGTGGCCCCGGAGCCCTTCAGCACGCCCGCTATGCTCCCGCCAGCAGAGGGCAGCAGCTCGGCCTCCACCTCCGCCTTCTCCAGCATCGCCGTGGGATCCACAAGTACGACACGCGTCACAGTCGCTCGCTCATATCCTTAAACGCATAGGCCATGCTGAAAAGCTTTCTCGTTTGTGGAGGCGTCATATTCTTCATTGGTGTTTAATAGGGCTGTGACCGTAGAGATTCTGCTATAGTGTTTATACCAGAGTAGGGCTGTGCAATTAATCGAAATTCAGTTTCGATTTCGGCTTCAAACGATTATGAAAATACAAGAAGCAGTGTGCTTTCGTTCCTCTATAAAAGCCCAATTTCACATGCAAATCAGTAAAATCATGTAACATGTAACTTCATTACTTTCATAAAACGGGACATGCTTGATCTATTTATCTGAGCGCGAGAGAGAACTTGCCCTGTTCTGTGCATGTGCTCAGAGACTGAACAGAACACGGACAAGTATAGTGAACGTTTAGCTTAAGCTGTCAAAATTTGGCACTTGGTGATCATTTATGTAAACCTTCGTCAGTTATGTCTTAAATGAACGTAAACAGTTGAGAATGAAAATACGTGTGTAATAGTATATTGGATCCATGCAGCTCTTAAAGCAACAACAAGTAATATTCCTTCTGCCGTCTCTGTGCTTAATATTAATCAAACATAAAAAATACAAAGAGAAAAATCACTCACTGCTCTTGAAAGACTTTTGTAGTTTTGATAAGAAACAAAGCATGTTTAATTCTTACAATGAAGACTATGCTGTTTTATTTTACATTCAGTTAGCCTATTAAATTTCTGTAGTAGGCTGTTAGAATACTTGAGACTTGCATAAAAGTATTCAGTATTTTTTTTTTTTTTTTTTTGCAAAAAAAGCACTGTTTATTTCATTTGTGTCTTTTTCCTGTTGTGTTGCTATCTTTAAGTTAATCACTCATATAAAGTTTTGGACCCACTCATAATCATGTTAAATAATCATGATTACAATATTGACCAAAATAATTGTGATTATGATTTTTGCCATAATCAAGCAGCCCTATACCAGAGGTGGGCACACTACGGCCCGCAGTCGTTTTCATCTGGCTCGTGAGGCAGTTGGTCAAAAATGGCTGATTTGATGCAATATCAGTAGAATCCAATAGATAGCCTGTAGTGCGGTATATAACCCCTGATTTACCCCACATGTGTCTGCTGAGCGTTACAGCGCCTATTTTTGACGGACGCGGCATCCAAGCAGCATAGCTCAAATACAAAATAAAAAGTCAAAATACACACGCTACAAAACTGGCACAATTGTAAATAGTTACTTGTTTTAAAAATGTGAAAGTGTTCATTTGTTTTAAAAAATACCTTGTATTTGTACTGCTTTAAAAATGCTTAAAATGCTCTGTAGACTTTCCAGTAGAAGAGTAAATGCCAGTGTTGTCCTTTTGTGGGGAAAACATGGAAATAATTAGTCGTTTTATCTTGCCACCTGAAACGTTCTGCAACTTGTATAAAGCAGTCAAGCGCAAAGCGCTCACATTTGGATTGGTGACGATGAGAAAGGCAAGTGAGTTTGTATTGTGGATTTTCCAGGAACCATGTACGCCACTAGATTCTGTTTCGCTTTAAATATTTAGGCTGGGCGTTTATAGTTTATAGTGAGTGCCACTGTAAGTTGTGTTTGTTTTTACTTATATTTTCGTTCCTTTTTCTGTTCTAAATTTACGGGATTCTTTTGCAGAGTAAGGGGAATATAAATACATGTTTCTAATGTTTGTAAACGTTTCGTGTATTTTACATTATTTCTGAATGAAATGAGAAAATGTGTCTCATACATCAGTCGACTTGTACACCAATGCAACTTATGTGTGTCATACCCTGCGTCCCAATGTTCATACTATCCATCCTAAATAGTATGTGAGATTAGAATAAGTGTGTCCCGAAGCATAGTATGTTGAAAGGAGTATGGCAAAAGTCCCAGGATGGTCTACTATTTCAGGTCGGTTTTTGAAGTGTGGATCCATGCACACTCTAATGGCTAATATTTTCCACAATCCATTGCGCTTTGGCGAAGGATTTGGTCCAGAACTACAAACATCAATAAAACACGTTAAAAAACTACAAACATGGCGGATGTGCTAGAGAGGTTTAAAAAAAGGGGATTGAGTTACTAATCAACATTTAACCTGGTAAAAAATATTTTTTTATTGTTATCTGTTATATTTCATCTGCAACAGCAATGTGAACTTTTATATATGGCGGTTAACTTTTAAATGCATCATTATGCATAAAAAATGAGCAGAGTTCTCTGCATGAAAAACCTGCGGCTGGCAGATCAACGTGCTGCTGCTTTTCTCTCCAATACAGTAGGAAGTTAAATGAAATGTGGAGGATGTTTACAGTGACGAGGATTGACAGGCCAGTTTTCAGTGACAGGGAGCGTGTATCTATGTGACTGAGCGGTCCGTTAAAAACGCCGCTGTGTGACGTGATAGTATGTCCCAAAGCTTGCCTACTCTTTTACCACACATTCAAAAGTGTCTATTTTTCTTCATCATAAGAGTACATACTTTGAGGGTGTAGTATAAGTAGGCACATTGGGACGCAGCAATAAAGTTTTCATAAAAAACAAGGTAGATAGTACAAGAATAGAACTGCCATGTATGTACTAGTGTGTGTATATATATATATATATATATATATTAGTACAGTAAATGAGTGTCAATTTAGAATAAAAAAAAAAAAAAAATCAAAATCCAAGGTTCATTTGTCATACACATTATGCAGCCCCTCGCTTGATGTGGAAAACATGATGTGGCCCTCGAGTCAAAAAGTTTGCCCACCCCTGGTTTATACGGTTACGTTATTTACATGTGAGAATGTCAGAGAAACAAACTAATGCGAAAATACAGAGTGGGACGTGTTGAGCAACTTCCTGCATATAAATGTATTTCCATTTACATTCCCTGCAAATCGAAAAAAAAAGTGTATGCATGTATATAAAAGCAAAAACAAAATTTATTTAATAATCAATTAATACATCAAATTTATTTTAATTAAATCCTCAAATAAAAATTGTTGTATATAAAATTAAAATAGCATATTTTTATATCAACTTTTAAGTGTTTAATTGTTTTAATTTGAAATTTAAATTAATTTCATTAATTTAGTTTGACAAATTGTCACACCACATTAAAAAGCAACAAAACCATATTTATTGTTAGTATTTTGTTATAAAATTGACAGAAAGCTGAGTCTTTGTTTCATATCAAAAGTTAAAAAGCACAAATTATAATGTGATTATTTGATGGCAGGCATGCAACAATTAATGTTCAGTGAAGTTTGATTCATGCATCAACAGAAAGCAGCACAGACTAAAACATCTCGAATGATCAGAATGACAAATCAATATTGTTAATCCAGTCATAGCATTCACACAGCTGACATGTTTATCCATGTCGTACATGCAATTAAACCACTGATTTCGGCCTTCCAAATTGGTTTCATTTGGCAGAATTTCAGTGCATCACTATATATTATGATTTCTAATAATGGCATGATGTTAAATCGCTCATGCAGTGATGCACACTTGTGGCCCAGTCCTGCTGTTTAACGGTTTGTGTGTGTTGATGTGTGCATGCCGCCTCTCTCCCCAGCTCAGCCCAATAGCGTTCTCTCAGGAAGCCATAGCAGCGATGGTCTGCTGCAGATTGCCTCTGGGACGGGGCAGGGCTCACAGCAGAATGGCTTTCCCCCCGGCCAGCCCTCCACGTACCATCACAGTAAGCCTTCAGTGAACCTCCACCCAGCAGCTCCTCCTAGAGTCCGAAAGCTTTTCAGCATCTCCTGCTTTCAGCATTCAGAGCATGAGTAAATCTGCATGTCCGGTGTCAGATGTGCGGTCTCTCTTCTTCTGTCCACAGACGCCACCTCCACCTGGACGAGGAACAGTAACTTCACCCCCACTGTGCCTCACCATCAGAACGGACATCTTCAGCATCATCCGCCCATGGCCCATCCAGCACACTACTGTGAGTGTCTCATCTCAGCCAGAACATATCATAGGAATACACTGAGCTCCAGTCTAGAGCTTTACAACCGGCCTTCTGGATATTATGAGTGAGAAGCTGCAAGAGGCTGTGCCTTCACATTTAAGCGTGTCATTAGACACAGTGACTATAGTAGGAAAGATTACAATTTAGAAAAATTAAAATACAGCTCAGAATTTCTGAAAAAACAAAACAGTTCGTAGGGCTCTATTATTGTTAAAAAAAATAAAATAAATAAAAATAAAATTTTATATAAATAAATAAATAAATAAATAAATATACATACATATATAAAATTAGACCTGATTTTTAATTATCACAATTTAATTAAACCATTAAAATGTAATCCAGGAAAATTTAAATGAAAAACGCATAATTTGGTAAAAATAAAACTATTCTAAATAGAACATTATTTCATAATTTATTTTAATTTCCAAAAAAAAAAAAAAAAAAAAATATATATATATATATATATATATATATATATATATATATATATATATATATATATATATATATATATATATATATATATATATATATATATTAAACCTTTGTTAAATGGTGTAAGTTTCATGATTTCATTTAATTATACATGCTTTTTGAATTTAACAATTTAGTAAAATTTTACTATTAAAATTGAGTCCAAAAAAAGTTAAAAGAGGGAAAAAAAATTCAATTAAAACAGAATTTGAAGAAAAATGAATAAATAAAATGGAATTTGGAGGAAATGTAAAATGGATTTTAATAATTGCCACCCATCACATGAAGGAGACAAAGAACATTATTTATCATGTTCTATATATTTTAACATTATGGGCGCAATAATCTGTTTGTCTTTAAACGTTATTATATCAGCAAAAGCCAATATTGATCGACCTCAAATTTGTATGTGTTGATATATTAGTACCAGTTTCAATACATATGTTTATATTTATTTATTTTCATTTGTATTTATTTATTTAGCCGTAATGTCTGGAATTTTTCTTCAACCGTAACATACAATAAGAGATAACATATACACTTATAATTATCAACAACACAAAAGACAAAAAAATACATGATGTATATATTGAATAAAACGTCTTATTTTAAACTGAAATGATTTTAAGCTGTTTATTAGTTGAACGTGTGCCTGTTTAATTAAAACAACCTGAGATGCATGATTTATTTTGAGATCGTGTGTGTGGGTTTGATCATACAGTATTAATTTGTGCATGTCCCCCCCGTTTCAGCACTGGCCTTTCACAGCTTAGATCTGAAAATGACGGGCATGTAAAACAGCCAATAAAACACAGACCTACAACACACTCATGCAGACAAATAAATATTATTTTATTTTTAAAACAGAAAGAATAAAGGCATAGTTACTTTTTGTTTACTCTTCTGAATTTTCGGTCTATATCATTGTTTGCTGTGTATCACAATAATACGTTGTGTTATCGCGTTCATGATCAGACGTACCGCTGTATCAGCGCCCTTATTTGCGCATATTTCATTTGAAGAAGACATGATCTGTGTGCATACACGGTGCTGGTTCATGTTTGGAGCACGAGAGAATATGAAATATGTTCACAAATCTTGAAACACGCTTGCTCCGGTCCGGATATGAATTATGATCCATGCAGCGAGTGTTGTTGAACTCATCGCTGCGTTCCGCGCAGAAACCTCTGTCTCATGCGCACTTCATGTGTTGTTACATATTAAATATTATGTTCATATTTACAGAGGTGAACTGACAGCGCTGAAGCTCTCTTATGAAATTTGAATTCTCCGCTGTAATACAGCGTCATGCATAATACAGTGCAGTGATTGGATCATAAGACTTTATTCTCATGAATAATACTGGGAAAAGCTCGGAAAACTGATGACGTAGACGTGTACTCATTAGCCACAGCAGCCAATCACCACTCCAGATTAACGCATACACGTCACTTTTCGTGACATCGGTTCAACTTTGCTTTTTGAACCGGAAAAATGAAATTGCTCCAAAAAATGAAAAAATAACCACTTTCCCTTAATAATAGACATAAAGATTGCTCTTGTTGTTTTCACTGATGTGCAACCTGTTCATATAGGTTAACATCTTAAAAAAAAAAAAAAGTCTTAAAACTTTGTAGATATCCTGCATACTGTGGACTCAATCTGTGTTATTTTCTCCTCAGGGCCCGTTCACAACGAAATCGCGTTCCAGCCACCGATATCCAACCACCCTGGTAAGAGTTTCATTCTGTTAAGATCTCATTCCGGTCATATTTGGATGTCTAATGATCTCCTGATCTTGGGCAGCTCCAGAGTACTGGTGCTCCATCGCGTATTTCGAGATGGACGTTCAAGTGGGCGAGACCTTTAAAGTTCCCTCCTCCTGTCCGATCGTGACCGTTGATGGGTATGTTGACCCATCCGGAGGAGATCGCTTCTGCCTCGGTCAGCTCAGCAACGTCCACAGAACAGAGGCCATCGAGAGGGCGAGGTACAGCTGCCACTATGTTTTCATCCAAAGATGCAAATTTAACTTGTGCGCAAAACTGGAATATCGCATAAAACATTCGTGAATAACTCATCGTTTCCTTGCAACGAGTCACAGAGAACAAAAATCGTCACTTCCTGATAAACTAAATACCACTAAGAAAAGTCAGAGAAGCCACTGAATATAATAATTTTCATATATTATAAATTACTTGGGCCTCAGTGTGAGCAGACAAAACAAAATAAATGCAGTCATTGCTTTCGGAGGCCGATGCTGCTGTTTGGGGACTCAGTCGTGTAAGACAATTATACAGAAATACTTTGACAATAGACTTTCAGAATGACCAAATCAACATTTCAGTTGCTGTGGAACAAGATCGGTCTGCTGGTTCGGATTTTCCATCCTATTGCGCAAAGTCACATGACTTTTTTTGATGCGCATGGTGGAATTTATTCAGTAAATGTGTTTCCATCGTAGTTTATCGGATAAAAAATTTATCCTACTCAATTGTGTGCATAAGTTTTTTTTTTGTTTGTTTTTTAATGCGTATTTTTCGAATTTATGTGCACCTTGGCGTTTCCATCCAGTGTTTTTTATGCGATATTCCAAAATGCACATAAAAATAGGTGGGTGGAAACATAGCTACAGTAATCATGATTAAACTGATGATTATTGGGCTTGATCTGATTGTTGCATGCCTGTTTTCAGACTGCACATCGGGAAGGGCGTCCAGCTGGAATGTAAAGGCGAAGGGGACGTTTGGGTTCGCTGTCTAAGCGATCACGCTGTCTTCGTCCAGAGCTACTACTTGGACCGGGAAGCTGGCCGCGCTCCTGGAGACGCTGTGCACAAAATTTACCCCAGCGCTTATATCAAGGTTAGAATGAGAGTATCGTCTGATATCAGTCTTGACAGAAATATTAAGGATTTTGAGAAGTGAAAAAATGAAGAAGAAATCTTTGAGATGAATAAAAGCATTTTCACTGGTATAAAAATATCAGAAGTGGAGAAAACTCACAACTAGGGTTGTGACGGTGAGGAAATTTTCCCACCCAGAGCTCTGGACTCATTCTTCCCACTGGTCACTCTTTTGCGACTTTCTCAGTGGGTTGCACAAGCACATAATTTGGTCGCAATTTTATTTATTAATTTTTTTTGCTACAACATGGGATAAATCAAAGCATGCTGATGAACTTTTATCATAGTTTATAGTAGGGCTGGCCGATATATCGAATATTAGCGATAATATCGCAATAATTTTGACAACGCTGTAAAATTTGAAAATATTGTGAATATCGAATATTTCAAATTAAAGCATACTTTCCCAAAGTAACGCGCCAAACGTCCAGTATTATGTCCCCTTATGTATTACCGCGCAAGAGACGTGAGGTGGGGGTGGGTCTTTTTTTTTTTTTTTTTTTTTACACATTAGCAAAATGGAGACTAGTGTTAATTTCGTTAATGAAAACTGTGACACAAAATGTTCTTTGACGAGCTTTTTTCCCATGACTAAGACGAAACGAAGATGAGACTACAATAAGAGGTCAATGAACGAAAACTATGACTATATCAACATGCAATTTCGTTGACGAAAAAGACAAGAAATGTATTAAAAAAAATTTAAACGACCAAAAACCTTGTCAAAAAAAAGAGACAAAATGTTATTGCCGACTGTTCTACACGCCTCTACTACGTGAGCTTTCATGAGTGCGGGTGTCAGATATTCAAGAGTTTAAATCCCCGAATCAGAGCTTCGCTGTTATATGGATACATCTTCTGACTGGTGTTTTGTTTATTTTAAGCAATCTGGCAAACATGCGCACGCGCTCGCTCCTCGTTGCGAAAGCACTGCCGACGATGATCTGAAAACGGCAACAAACAAGCTGGAGTTTAGTGATCAAAATGAAAGTGTCACTCAACCAGTCTGTGTTCCGTCATGAGACCTCGACTGTATTGTTTGCGATTGTGATCGCTGAATAAATGCACTTACTCATTAGCAAAATAAACTTAAAAATTACGTTTTTTTATTTTTTTTTATTTGTGGATCCAAGATCAATAAGCTGAGCATTGTCATTACAATTACAGAGATGTAGGATTTTTTTAGTTTCTTAACTTGCATATCAGTTTGTTGGGCGAAACTGAAAAGGTTAGACAAACAAAACAAGTTGTATCTACTAACTGAAATAGAAGAAACTAATCACTGTAATGGTCACTTGTAAAATAACTAATCAGTAAGAAAAAGTAAGTATAATCAAAAACACTACTTAGGGCTAAAACATCTATTAATTCTGAATAAATATGCAGCCTGTTAGTTGGTAATAATAAATGGCCTTTTTTTTTTTTTTTTACAGGAGCCTCAGACTTTTGAACTTCACTATATATTTCCTGATATGAAATGCAAGATACGAAATCATTTATATTACAAAGTATTTACTCAAATACATTTGAAAATTAAAAATGTGCATCAAGCATGTACATATGTAATTCGTGCACATTTAAATGTTGAGCTGACACTGTTAGTTCAAGCAGTCATGGTTATTGGTCGATACTGTTCTCAGAAGATTGGCCCTTACATTGATCCGTGACTAAAGGAGTGCTTGCTGGTGCTGTGCTGCAGGTGTTTGATCTGCGTCAGTGCCACAGACAGATGCAGCAGCAGGCAGCGACGGCACAGGCAGCGGCGGCCGCTCAGGCAGCAGCGGTAGCGGGAAACATCCCCGGCCCTGGATCTGTGGGAGGAATCGCACCTGCTATCAGTAAGTGTTCCTACTGCTTAAGCCGGGCTCACACTACAGGAGTTTTAAAATCCTAACCGATTATGAAATCTGGTTGCAGCACACACACAAGGAGAATCTTTGCAGATTATCTTCCCTCAAATCTTAAACATGCACACACTACAAGATTTGATAATCGTGGCGCATCACACACTACAGGATATTATTAAGATTATCATGCGCCTCACGTGATCTCACGCAGCAGACATTTCAGTGTTTACATATGTTTTCTGCACTTACCCGGTACGTTCAAAGCCGAGGCGATTTCACCCCAGCGCTTCTCTTTGTCTTTACGGTTGTGATACGTTTTCGACACATTAATACAGACAGTCGTGTTACTACAAAACGTCAAGAAGCAGTTTCTTCCGTCTCCACTGTCCAACAGAGCCGTACAGCAGCTGTTTTGTGGCCACGCATTGGCTATTGTGAAAGTACTGACGTAATCATATAGCCCGATTTAAATCATATCCCGATTTATATCCTAAACATGTTTGATATGATCGGGGCGGCCCCTATTTGTGTGCGAGCAGATCGGTGAACGCCTCGCATTACCAGATAATCCGCGCCGAACATAGGGACCGATCGAGGTGCTCGACAAGATTTTTGCTCCGAATCTCGGGAGGGGGAAATCGGGGCTTAAAATCCTGGAGTGTGAGCCAGGCTTTACACTCCACAACTGCACTTTAAGTTTGCCATACTTGGAAATTTGATCATATACTCTCATACCTGCAAACTCGTTGCCTTTTACATTTGAAATAGGCCATTCATATGATTTGTGCAAATCCGAACAGTTTTTATTCATATATTCACATAAATGAAAGTATATCTCAAGGCAGCTGACTGTCCAAACAAGTTTTGATGGCATTTTGTTGTTACCTTTATATAATGCCTAATAAAGTTGTTTTAAACACAACACTGCTTTGTTTACAGAGTAACCGCTGTAGTTCTGCTTTTCCATTTTGCATTTTCATTCAGCCAGTCTGCTGTTGTTGTTTTTTTGTTGTTTTTTCCAGTTCAATGATATATAACAAACATACTCATTTATTAGGATTATATGTGAGTTGATACCTAAACAATGTGTAGTTCTATTGTAATATCAGAATTTTCCAGAATGATTTCTGATGTATTAGTATTATGTATGGAAGCTTGTTTCTGCCATGGAATAAAAAAAATAAAGGCAGTTGTGACTTGAATTGAATTGACTTTTTTTCTTGCAGTTGTGAGTTTATATCACACAATTGCAAGTTATAAATTTGAAATTGCGAGTTTTTATTTTGAAATATTTACTTTTTTTTTTTTACAGAATTCTCAGTTTATATCTCATAATTTTTACTTTTTTTCTCTCTCAGAGTTCTGAGTTAACATCTTGCAAGTTTTACCTTTTTCCCCAGAATTCTGATTTTATATATATTTTTTTTTCTGAGTTTATCCTGCAATTTTTACTTTGTTCTTGGAATTCTCAGTTTACATTTTGCAATTTTTACTTTTTTTTCCTCAGAACTATGAGTTTACATCTTCTGTTTATAAAATTAAAAAAAAGGTAATTGCAATAAGTCTCCTTTTTTAAAATTGCAATTTATCTCTTTAAATTCTTTTTTCTTCAATAGTGTGCTATAAAAGTTTACATCTTGCAATTTTTAATTTTCTTGGAATTCTCAGTTTACATTTTGCAATTTTTACTTTTTTTCCCTCAGAACTGAGTTTACATCTTCTGTTTATAAAATTATAAAAGGTAATTGCAATAAGTCTCATTTTTTTGTTAAATTGCGAATTTATCTCTCTCGATTCTTTTTTTTTTTTTTTTTCCCCTCAGAATTGCGTGTTATAAAAGTTTACATCTTGCAATTTTTACTTTTTTCTTAGAATTTTGAGTTTACATCTTACAACTGTCTTTTTCTCTCAGGATTGGAGAAAAAAAGTAAAACTTGTGAAATATAAACTCAGAATTGTAAGGAAAATTGTAAGAATTGTGTAATAAAGTCGCAATAACCGGTTTATTTTTTTATTGCATGGCAGAAATAAGCTTCCATAGTTCTGAATCTGTTTTGGTGTAAAGTGCATCATGTGATCATTATTGTGGATTGACTCAAGTATGAATCGGTCATGTAGGTTTGTCTGCGGCCGCTGGAATCGGTGTGGACGACCTCCGCCGGCTCTGCATCTTGCGCATGAGTTTCGTCAAGGGCTGGGGTCCTGATTACCCGCGGCAGAGCATCAAAGAGACGCCCTGCTGGATCGAGATCCACCTGCATCGCGCGCTGCAGCTGCTGGACGAGGTTCTGCACACCATGCCCATCGCTGACCCCACGCCGCTGGACTGAGACCAGCCACTGGACTGAGACCAGCCACTGGACCGACTGACAAACCCAGTACCGCCGAACTCTGCGAACGATGCAGAGAGACCAGTGGGGTTCAGAGGTCAC
This sequence comes from Spinibarbus caldwelli, assembly GCA_039654775.1. NCBI lineage: Eukaryota > Metazoa > Chordata > Actinopteri > Cypriniformes > Cyprinidae > Spinibarbus > Spinibarbus caldwelli. The sequence continues at coordinate 689,416 of CM077267.1, forward strand.
CCAGATACATACGGCTGCAATTACTTCATTTGCTTCTTTTGTTTTCGTCTGTTTCTCTTTTGTTCTTATTACATTCAGACCTTGAAGTGCACAGGACCCAGTGTTTTATATATATATATATATATATATATATATATATATATATATATATAATATATATAATATGCAAAAGTATTTTGCATGAAGATGTGCGGTTGCCAGCTTTGCAGAGGTGCATGCTGGGATTCGTTTGAGCTATTTAAATGAATTTGTTCCCAGACATTTGCTTCATGCTGTTGCTTCACAAGCCAGTAGAATCTCCCATCATGTCTAAACGATGTCATTTTCAATCAGACTTGTCTAATTTTATTTTTATTTTTTTTACTTTGTTTTGGTCATCTCTTAATGCAAACCAGAGTCTCTCAGGCTGAACGTTTAAAGTCGTTGTGGAAACATGATGACTGACGTATACCTGAAAATCATGTAGCATTTCCTTTCTCTTGAGTTGCAGTGTTTGGGTTAAAGTGGTTTGGACTTGTATTAGCAGGAGTTGCATGTACAGAAGACATGCGTTTTCTTTCGAGCTTCTTGCTAGCAGCTAATTGGCTTGACTATTTTTTTTTTTTTTTGCAAGTTTCGTACTGCTAACATAATCATAGTAAGATGTATTAACGGTTAGTCTAAACTCATACACGCACGAGCAATAACAACCGGATTTGTTCTGAATGCTTTTTTTTCTTTTAGCCATGTACTTATTCTAACACTCTATGCATGTTTGTTTTTCTTTCCATCTTTCAGATTCTCTTCTTTGCAGCCTGTGAATAAAAATGTTCTGCAGCTCTTTTATAGAAAAACAAACTAGTCTTAGTACTAGGAAGTTTGGTTTAACGGAGTGGTTCACACAGTAATGAAAACTAGCTGAAAATGTCCTCACCCTCAGGTCATCAAAGATTAGGATGAGTTTGTTTCTTCATCAGATGTGGAGAAATGTGTCTGCATCAGTGTCTCAGCAATGGGTGCTCTGCAGTGAATGGGTGCCGTCAGAATGAGAATCCAAACGGCTGATAAAAACATTACAATAATCCACACCGCTCCAGTCCATCAGTTAACATCTTGAGAATACAAAAATTTTAAAATTTAGAGCTGATTTGGCTTGTAAACTGTGCTTGATCTGTGCAGATTTCAGACCAGACCGCTTTTTCACTGGAGCAAGCGTTATGATGGATTATGGACTCATATTTTAGCTAAAATCATCTTAATGCTGGATTTGTTTCAGCTTTTGTCTTCTCAAGATGTTAGCTGATGGACTGGAGTGCTGTGGATTATTGTAATGTTTTTATCAGCTGTTTGGACTCTCATTCTGACGGCACCCATTCACTGCAGAGCATTCATTGCTGAGACACTGATGCAGACACATTTCTCCAAATCTGATGAAGAAACAAACTCATCCTGATCTTGAATGGATTTAGGGGATTATTTTTATTTTCAGGTGAACTGTTCCTTTAACACGTTATTGGTTTAATGCGGTTTCACCGCTGATTTATTGGTCAAAGGTCACAAGGGCTCCATTTGATCTGTCTAAAGATCCTTTTACAGAAAACTGATGAATTAACACTTTTATCCCATTAATCTCTGTTTTTAGAGCACACATCATGTTCCCCTCTGATGCCCGAGAATATCAGTTATTCATATAATAAATGACGGTCATGTATTGATATGAGATGAACTGGAACGGTGTGTTTTGATGTGAACATTGAAAGCCATATGAAATGAACATTATGGGAAATAAGATGTCAGTTTCTCTATAAAATGACAGACTTACTCTTGAGATGTCGTTCAGCGGCAAGTTTAGACAATCATGTCTGGGAGTAAGTTTATATGACAGATCAATATTTCTGTTGAGCCTGATTTCATATTCTGTTTGAAAAGAAATAGGAAAGTTCTGAACACAAAGAGAGCGTTTGTGAGAGCATTTCCTCAAATAGCTCGTACTTTTAGCAGTTTATCAAATATAGTATAATATTAAATTGATTTTGAAGTCTTGTGTATTTCATACTTATTCATCTTCAAAGAAATGTTTTTGCACTTGTGCTTTTCATATCAGAGCAAAATCTTTCTCGGAAATCAACATAAAACAAGTAAATCAGGATATGTTTAGGCCAGGTCTGGATTTTATCCATCAGGAATTGATTTTGATAATGAAAAGTTTGTTAGAAAAATGCTTAAATACTTATTAGGCTGTTGGTTAATGTTAACCAGTCACGTGTTAGTAGTTTCAGAGCAGAGCATTACATTGATTTTAATAACTTATAATCACAGAACTTATTTGTAATAATGTGCACTGATGAGAGAAAAAAATCACTGTAAGACCAGGAACATCATAAACTAAGACAATATTTACTAAAAATAAGTTTCCTTAGATTTTGATAGCATACATAGGATAACATACTTTGGATAATGTTAGAGTTTGAGGTAACTTGTGTTTTTAAAAATCCACCACAATATGTATAATGAGAAACAAAATCTTCAACTTGTGTATGCATTTATATGTAAACACGTTTTGTAACGATACGATCCTATTCGTTTGTCCAAATGTTAACTAATCTACATGAGATGAAAGACTATTAGCATTGACATTAGCAATTCTTTTTAATTTAGTGGTTAATTTAAGGATTCTGCTATTCAGTATGATTTGCGTATTCAGTATTAGAGTTTGTGCGTCGTTACGCAAGCAGTGACGTCCTTCTCTATATGAATATTCATACAGTGGGCGTGGCCTGCTATTTCAACAGGTAAACGCTTGTGGACTGAACTACAAACATTGCAGGAGGCCTCTTTCATTAAGGTAAAACACTGAAAGTGAACTGAAATTAAACAGTGATGTACGTCTCGACAAAAACATATAGATCTGAAGAGACGTATTAAATAGGCTACTATTCTATCATATGAAACTGGTCAATTCAAGTTATAGTTGAGTCGTGAAACAGTACAAGTTTGCTAGTCGGAACTAATGTGCTCCCTGATTAATTTTAGGAAACCTTAATTAACCTTAAAACACGTCACTGATGAATCTGTCGTGAGGTAATTCGCGCCATTTCTGTCAGACGCGCGCCCGCCAAATCCGCCATTAAAAAATAAATTCGGCAACACTTTCGTCGTAAAATTGATCCTGTCAGGTAAATAAAAACAAGTAGTTTCGACATCATTTAACCTTATTATGAAACTGGACACTCATCACCAATTATACATACGTCATGAATCTTCGAATATATATGAATTACTGTAAAAAAAATATTGTCTTGGTTTTTACTTAAAATATTGAGGCAACTGTTTGCGTTCGACTTTTGAGTGTTTTGAACAACTAATTTGAACTCAACCAGTTGTGTATGTATTATATATTATTTAATAATATTAATATTAATAAAATGCATTCGACTTTTGAATATTTTGAACTGTATTTGACCAATTAGACACCCTTAAGTTATGTAAACAATTCTCCATGTAAACCTAATATATAAATTAGATGAAATGACTTTAAAAGTATTGCTTATTGAGCTCTCTAATTACTAAAACTCAGAGATAACCCTCACATTCTCTTCCAAATCCCACTTTAAAAGAACAGTAAACATGAACAAGCCTCCTCTTTAATTCGTTTTGCTCAAAAACATAAAATAATTTAAAATTTTCTAAGTAAAGTCCCCATTCAAAGCATGCTTCCCTATTTCTATTTGTAAACAAAATGTGTGACAAAAAAGGTGACAAAACAGTTGTTTTGCATTCACTCGTTTAAATTTAAGCAAACTGAGCAAGCAGCAAAAAGGTATTTGTCTAAATGTGAGCAGTTTGCATAATTATAAGAATATTTAAGCAAAATCCCTTCAATGCTTCATACAGTCAAGCCAACAAATGAGTTTTACCTGCTGTTCTACTGCAATTTTCTTTAAAATTTCCATCACAGATCAGCATTTCTTAAAGTATTTCCAAATAAACATTACTGTGGAGTCATTTTTCAGTCTGATGAACAGAACTTACCAGTAGAATAACAGAACGCATTTATGTTGCATTTTATTTAGAGTTTGAAAACTATGAAAAAGTGATTATTTTTCTCCTGATTCTTCTTCATTTCTACTTTTACGTTCCACAGACAAAATCAACAGCGTTCAGGTTTGGAACGACGTGAGGGTGAGTCATTTTGCGACAGTGAACACAACAGGTCTCGTTTCAACAAGAAAAGGTTTATTAATTGAAAGACAAGCCACAAATTTAAGAAAACAACACTAATAAGCTAGCCTGAGCTCAAGTCTGAAATATTCAGAAAAAACAAACTACATGTGTCTTGGATAATTCCTATATTTTCCTCATATTGACACACTAAATGTTAATATATAATTTTATAAATATAAAAGTTCCCCGGTTTTGTTATCCTTCATGTAAAATACACAATACAAATCACTCTACACTTATTAGTAAGCTTTAACCAATTTTCAGAGGATATAATTTACTAAGAGGTAAATTGGAACAACACACAAAAAAGAAAAAAATACATATGTACTGTATATGTAAGGTACATCATCCAAAACGATAAAGAGAGCGAGAGAGGGGGAAAAATATCACAATTTACACTTTCAAACATATCTGTCATTAAACAGCTTAAAGTAAGGGACTGTAAATAAATATCCTTCCATTTTATCTCAATATTTACATCTAGGACTTTAGTTCTGAGAGTTTTCTCAGAGTACCACGATGCTTGTGCTTGCATTTGAACGCGCTACAGCAGGCCACGACTCACTACGTAAACAGTCAAATGGCACTTAAAATATTCCAACCCCTCCCCCGAAATAAACGACATAGAAACCAAGCAAGTCACTCTACGTACAATAGAAAGAAACCGAAACGAAAACGAAAAAGAAACCTCATGATGACAATGATAGTGCAGTGCTCTTATTGGTGGAATCCCAATATAGTTCTGTTCATGTCATCATTTCATCAGCAGTTTGGGTGCCTTTAAACTGGGATGTGCATATGTGTCAAACGTGAGTGTGGCATTTCGGGAGACGTCCATCTGTCGGTCCGTCGGTCCGTTGGCTTGTACTGGTTCTGGAGGTCTTAGTGAAATCAAAGGCACTGAAGTCTCTAGTCAGTGAAGCTGCCTTCACGCTCCTCAGGGGTTGATATGTTGATATCAGAAGGGCAAGTTTCTTTTCCTAGAAAAGCTTGCATTGATATCCAGAGTTGCAAACGTCCATTGAGGATTTCCATTTAAATTTTAGTGACAGAAAAAAAAAACGCAACAAAGAGAAGACTTTCCAAATCAAAAGTCAAAAGTATGAACCACGTTTTGGCAAAGTTTGAGTAGAAACAGGCACGTGGTTTGAAATTATCGCACTGAACTGTTCTATACTTTCTGGCACGTCGTCTGAAAGCGACAGAGAAGCGAACTCATGATATTCTAGCAGCACGAGAAAAGGCATGCAAGACCAAAAGCACTTTGAGTAGTGTCATCGCACACAACCAACACATCTACCGAACTATCCAATAGCGAAGACCTGTCTGTAGTCCAGGCACGAAGACAGAAGAAAAACAAACCAAAACTCTTCTGTAGGAAACCCACCTGAACTGAAACGCGAATCAACTCTTTTCTATGCGCGAGTACAAAAACCATAACGAGTAAATTACATAATCTCAGAAGTAACTCTTCAGCTGTAGAAAATCTTTAGTAACTGGTTGTTACGCTTAAAAAGGTGACTTTCACAGATTGCACACACAAATATAAATAAACGTCACGATTATCAGAAACTTGGACGCGTCAGACGGAATCTCTTCAATGATCAGGATGGTTTTTACTTTAAACGTTTATCCCCATGTTAAAAATAAGATTCATAATACATTTCAATAAAAAAAAGATGCATAAAACAACATGAAACAGCTCCTGCTCACACCGTCGCTCATTGAAAATAATATCAGTAGTGAAGAAAATAACGCAGTTTCCAGTTTCCAACTACAATTTTCCAGTGTTTTCCATAATAGTACAGCAATCGACAGGTCAAGTACAAAAATGATCCTTAAGCTAGTCACACTCTTACCAAACTGAAACAGCCGACTTTATCCTTAACTTTACTAACGGATGCTGTGATCTCCTGTCCATCAGGTTCACAGTAATTAAACAGCAAACAAACTAAACAAACTACCTAGATCTTTTACCAAATGAAACGCCATCATCTATACATGCAGATAAAAAAAAAAAAAAAAAAGTGTTGTCAAACGATTAATTGCATCCAAAATAAGTTTTTGTTTACATAATGTGTGTACTTGTGTATATTTATTATGTATATATAAATACACACATACAGTATACATTTTGAAAATATTTACATGTATATATTTATATTCATATTTATATATAAATATATTTAATATATAAACAACATTTTTCTTAAATATATGCATGCATGTGTATGTATTTATATATGCATAATAAATATACACAGTACACGCACATATATTTTGTAAACAAAAACTTATTTTGGATGCGATTAATCGCGATTAATCGTTTGACAGCACACACAAAAAAATATTATAGGTCTCATTTATGAAATGGTTCAGTAGTACAATTTACGTAAATGTTTTGAAACTGAAATCTGAGACCCAACGTATAAACTCTTTATCTATACTATTATTTATCAACGTTTGGTCCACGAATCGTGATGTGGAGGGCAGCCAATGTGAATTTAAATTAAAGTAAAATGAGAACATGTGGGTCAACAAATAAGAGACACAATCCCATCAGGACTAGCGTCTAAGACCGGCAGCGCCGGAGTGAGGTAGGGTGACAAGATACGCACGCAAAACACACAATGACAAACAAACACCTCGGCCAAATCCACGCTTTCTCACACACAACTTCAGCTGACTCCAGAGGCGAATAGGGAGCGGTAACTGAGCGACAGACACGCGTTATAGCGAACCACGTCCCTGAATTTTCATGCAGGTGCTCTGTGTCAGATCACAAATCCAGCCACGTGTCCACCGTAATAAATCGGGCAGCAGATGTCTACGCAAGACTATGAATATTCTCAGGCGGTGTGGTTTTGTCGCTTCAGTTCAGACTAAATGAAAAGCTGTTGTTTGGGTTAAGGCACTAAGATGAACCCGAGGTACATAAAATCCCTGACATTCGCTCTGTTCTGCAACATCGCACAGGCGTGAGAGGCAACGAAGCTTCGAAATGGCCTGTTGTCTCTCGCTCTTGTGTTTTTGGTCCAATTGGTAAAAAGAAAAAGACCCACAACACAGTTCGCACATGCAGCATATATGTACAATGACAAAAAAAACTCCTTTTCAAGCTACCCCAGGTGAAAAAAAAGTGCACTTCCATAATATACTTAGTGTTTTGTTTTTGCGCACTATACTAAAATTGATTCTTTAGTACTTAAGATAAACTTAAGATCATTTAAGTGTACTCAACTGTGCTATTTTGGGACATTATGAATATGAACTAAAATACGCTTTTAACATACTATCTTTGTATTTAAAAATGTATTTAGTTACCACTTGTAGTACACTTGAACCCATCTTTCATACACTAGAACACTTAAGTGTACAACAAGCGGTGACTAAATACATCTTTTTAAATACAGAGATAGTATGTTAAAAGTGCATTTTAGTTCATATTCATGGTGTCCCAAAAAATAATAATTTTTAGTATAAGTACAAAATTAGTTCGCGAAAATAGAGCACTTTAAGTACATTATGGAAGTGTACTTTTTTTTTTTTTTTTTCTTTTTTTTTTTAACCAAATGACTACATCTACAAACACAAGGCAATTGGAAACACTCGGACTGCAAAGTACAGAAGGTGAAAAGGCAAGCTCATTACGGTCGGTACAAGTTGTCTAGCCTGCTTTGATTATAGCAGCACAGTTATACAGCGAGACTTTCCACTCCCTAACCAAACAGCAAGCAACGTTTGGCCAATTACGTGTTCTAAACAAAACTGTAAACAATGACCAGTACAGTAATAGAGAAGTGATAAATATAGACTAGGCAAATGGTATGTTCCAGAATCTCTGTGGAACTAGTGGCTTGGATTTGAGCTCTGGGTCATCCAAAAAACATTTTCTATGAACAATCAGCACATCCTAAAGTTGATTTACTAGAGCTTTGCAGATGATCCCGCCCATGGAGATCCATTTTCGTTAAGGAGAAGAATGGATGATAGATGGTACTGAAAGCGTAGATGGGGTTAAGAGAGAAACGGATGCTCTTTCAGACCGAGGCGTATGTGTTTCCCACGTTGCCGCAGTGGCGGATGGTGCTGGTTCCGGTCGAGCTGAGGATGTGCTCGGTGTGATTGCCTGCGTTCGGGGGCAAAGCGCTGAGCATGCTGGGTTGAACTACGCCCACCACCGCGCTGCTGCCATCCTCCATGGCTCCCACCTGCAGCACCTGGATGACCTCCGTCTCCGCTTTCTCCCGCTTAGCAAGAGGCTCGTCAGACTCCTCCATCTCCTCGTCCAAATCGCTGTCCATCTCGCTCACCTCATCTAGCAGACATCAGAATGAGACAGAATGTATTCAAAACCCATTTCACTTCAGTAATGCAATTTGAAAGCGGGACTTCACCCTTTTGTTGTTTTAATGCAGTATGCAACAAAAGGAGATTTAAAATAAAATGTCCAGTGTGCGCTAGTTTGTATGATGGCAGTGTATGGTAATCAGCATCATGCTTTTTAAAGAGATAGTTCACCCAAAAAATGAAAATTCGGTAGCACTTTATTTTACAGTCCTGTTACCCATGTACATACTATGTACTTATTATAGTAATTGCAATAACTAGGTACTAACCCTGAACCTACCCCTAAACCTAACCCTACCCCATGTAGTTACCTTATATTACCAGTACTTTCTTAGGTAGGTACACTGTAAGTACATATAAGCAAAAAGTACAATAAACAAAATTTCTCAAGAGCAATTTTTGAAGGAGACACAAATAATACAGCTAAAATTGTACTTGTAAGGATATGTATACACAGAGGAAAGCCTTACTATTACTATTAGTACTTACTATTATTAGTGTAACAGGGAGACTGTGCCAAATTAGGCAACTTCAAGCTGTTGTGGTTGCACCGCGAAAGCGCATGTGTCCGTTGTAGACATTGCTATCCACAGTGTTGCCAAGTCCATGGTTTTCCCGTGGCTACTTTAACACTGTTGCCGCAGGTTGAAGTGACCCCTATAACGTGTATTTTAGCCCCCGGAACATGATTTTTACCGGGGGACCCCTCGAAATGCGGTTAGTTTGGGCTAGTTTTGAGTAGCAATTGGGTGGTTTTGTTGTGAAAACCTGGCAACCCTTTCAGTCTTTTCAAGCACGCAGTATTATTTCTGTCTTACAATCATTCATATTATCACAGAAATACTGGTATGAAAGTTTATAGTTCGGCTATAAACATTTTGATGTCTATGGTAGCGATCAAAATAGAGCACATCACCTTTAAAAGTAACTTGGTGCTTCAAATAACATTTGTATTGATTACATTGTTTCGTCACTAGGTGGCGACAAGTGACTGTTAAAAATTTATTTGTCACTGAATCATTCATTCGAGAATCATTCATTCAAAAATGCTGATTCATCCAGTAATGAAACAAGCGAAATATTTATAAGTGAGTCTTTGAATCATTCATTCAAACCAATTTTTCCTAATTTTAATATTAAAAATTGGTGTATTAAATATTATATATTTACATTTTTAATTAAAAATTTAAACACTTAAATAGACTGCAGCAATTAATATTTTGCCACAGCCTTTTGTAAATTACAAATGATTTATTTTAGAATCGTGGGAGAATTGTGATCTCTATTTGAGACAAAAAAATCATGATTCTCAGTTTATCCAGAATTGTGCAGCTCTACTGCATAGACAGCAACACAACTGACACGTTCAAGGCCCAGAAAGGTAGTAAGGACTAGGGTTGTCACGATACCATAAAAATATCTTACGATACTATACCAGCTGAAGTATCATGATACCATGCAGTCTTGTGTTAATTTAAAATTCAATTCTACAAAATGAATCAATTTCTTAAATAAATAGATGTAAATGAAAACAGAAAATATTTTTCTCTGAATAATTGTGAATGAATGACTGGCTGTTGTTATCCATGAAATGATCTAAACAAAACTCATCTTAGCACTGCACAGAAGCTGCATGATGTGACATTTAGATGTGGCATTTATACATTTAGACTCTATTTATAATTGCATAAATAATGTTATGAGATTAATGTTTTAAATACTAAATTCTGAATAAAGAAATATGTTGGAAAAGAATGTAATATGCCTACTTTTAGATGGGAAACTTAAAACGGACAGCAGGTGGCAGAAGTTCGTGATTGAATCACTGAGTCATTCAAACGATTCTTTCAAAACGGCTGAATCCTTCAGGAGCGAATCAAATGACTGTTTTTATGAATGGCTTATTGAATCAGTGATTCGCTTCAGCCAACGCGGATTCGGATTCGAACACAGAAACGAAACACAAACAGCACTCTTGCTGGTGTCATATTGCCGAACTGTCAGGAGCATTTTTGCTCGCATATCTTGACATTTCCAAGTTAGCAGCATGTATATTAAAACATATATAATATAAAAAAATATATAATGATTGATAAGAACCAAGTGCAAAGCCACTATGTTGATGAATGGAATTGCATTCGTGATCGGAAAGATGCTTCCAGAAACGAACAATTACACCTGTTCTAGAAGTGGTCAAATGAATAAAACTGCAAGAATACTTTCTTGTAAGATATTATGATGTTGAATAAGTGATGCTTGTACTGCAGCATGAACAACGACGAGCAAGTGCAACTTCGCATTGCAAACTGAACTGAAGCGTCAGGAAACACTCAATACCATATAAAGTGTATACACAGACTATACTACACAGAGCACAGCAGAAAGACATTTGGCAATCAACTTGTAATGTTTCTGCTGGCATGCATGTTCAAATGAACGTTTTAAACAGTGTTCCGGTCGTGCATACAATATATCTTACGGTACTATGGACGATACTACCGTTTAAAAAATGCAATGGCACCGCGGGTATTTTTAAGCTTTAGTATCGCGATACTACCGTAGCACCGGTATATCGTGCAACCCTAGTAAGGACATCGTTAAAATAGTCCATGTGACATCAGTGATTCAGAAGAATTGTTGAATAGTCATTATAATTGTTTTCTTTGCACACAAAAGGTATTCTCGTAGCTTCGTTAAATTACGGTTGAACCATACACATGGAATATTTTAACGATGTCCTTACTAAGTTTCTGGGTCTGGGAACATTTCAGTTGCATTGCTGTCTATGCACGGTCAGAAAGCTCCCCGATTTCATCAAAAATATCTTAATTTGTGTTCAGAAGATGAACGAAGGTCTTATGGGTTTGGAACGACATGAGGGTGAGTAATTAATGACAAAATGTTCATTTTTGGGTGAACTATCCCTTTAAAAAAGATGCAAAAGTATCACAGAGTTGTCCCATGCGACGTGTCATATATTCCAAGAGTTCAGGGGGTATACGATATGGTTTGATGGAAAACAAACCAAAATTCAACATTTTACCAATATCCTGATTGACCATTGGTCTCTATGCACGACTGCGCATTCATGAAATTCTGTTAGCACAGCAGTTCACTCAGCACACAAGTTATGAACAATCAAGATAAAAAAAAATGCCTCAATTCCCCAAAAAGTTTCTGTGTACTTTCCTCACTGAGTCGAATATCTCCAGACCAGAACTCATTAAAGGTTGTCATGACAGTCAGAATGAACATGAACGGGATAACTTGTTTCGACGAGCACAACAGATATATTTACCTCAGAGGAGAAAGTATATCGATTGTATATCATGTCATGTTTTTGTTAATCTTTTTCACAACGTGTGCTTTACCTGTGCATGTCTGAGTGAACTGCTGTGCTAATGAAGTCTCATGAACATGCAGTCGTGTACAGAGACCAACGGCCAAGTCAGGAAATTCATTAAATAACATTAAATTTCGGTTTGTTTTTCACCAAACCATATCATATACCTGCAGAACACTTGGAATATATGACACGTAGCATGGGACCATTCTGTGATACTTTTTGCATCTTTTTTAAATCGTTTGATGCTGATCGCCATATGTTAGAAATGGGCATCTCCATAACTGAGGCTGATGCGATACGCATCTTGATGCATAGCCAACAATACAATACATTAAAGATGCATATGAAGCAGCTACCGATGATTCACCCCATTACAATGCAGTGCAATCCGATTTCGATTCGATTCAACACAAAATTCAATGCCATACGATGCGATGGAAAAAAAACATGCTATGCAATTCAATATGGTACTGATAGTTCGCTTTTATTTCTTTGGTTCATTGGAATTATTTGGTAGAATATGCAGCTCTACCTTTGCCATGTTAATCTATATTTTATGTGACACTGAGGACACGCCTCGGTCTCCGCAGTGTTGTTATACGTCATATTCGCGTAGCATCAGTGGTGATGAGAGACGCGCTTGACAAACAGTTTAGAGAGGAGAAATCGATCTACAAATAAAATATAGGTCACATATTATTGGCCTTTATTTAAATAATAAAAGTGTAGTGCATTAACTTATATAATCATATAAAAATGCATCGGTTTTTAGCGCGATGCAAATTGTTAGAAACAATGCATCATAATACAAATGCCAACTTGTGTCCGATGCACACTTTTTTTTCTTTTTTTTTTTTTTTTTTTTAAATCGATGCATCGCATCCTTAACTTTTATGGTAATGCACCGATGCGAATCGGTGAATCTGACCATCCCTACCATATATCATTGTATGGATGAGCACGTCTGGGACATTTAAAAAAATAAATAAATAAATAAAAATCTCCTTTTGTGGTCTGAAAAAGAAAAAGGGCCTACGGCATTAGAACAATAAAAGGGTGAGTAAATGATGACGTAATTTTCTTTTTTTTTTTTGATGGAACCAACGCTTTAAACAAGAAAGAAACTATTGGGCAATATAGCTTGATTTTAATCCATCAAGATAAACATGAAAAACCTACACTACAATAGACCACCAGCATGGTCTCTATTACTCAGAAGGACATGAGTTTAACAAAAATTAAGAGGGATTGGTGATGTCAGCCAAAAAGGAAAACGTAATTTGCAATGATGAATCATGATATACCAAAAATTGCCTGATGAAGGAAAAACACAAACAGTACAGCGTTTGTACAGTAATGGCTCATTCAGCAGTCTCATCTCTCAAACGGCTCTCAAAGGAAAGCGACAAAATCTCAGAGTCCTCCTACTGATCTAAAGTGGCTGGGCTTGTTAGTCTGGACTGTAATTACATAACTCTGGGTGTAATGAGGTCTCAGCTTGCAGTCTGAGCTTACCTTTGTCGATGTTGGCAGGTGACATGGTATTCAGGTCCTGAAACTGCGATAGATGGAGCAGCACAAAGAAATGGCAATTAGAGAGAAAAACTGACTTCATGGCTCTTTACAGCTCTTGCTGAGCTACACAAACAGCACCGCAGAGAGACGCAGTCCTTACCTCTCCCATAACTCCTATGGGCGTCTCTCCTGTCGCCTGTGCGACGCGGTGTTCCACTAAGTAGAACATGTACTCATCGTACAGCAGCCGGATCAAGTGGAAAGAGCCGAAACTCGCAGCGCTGCGGAGGGTCAAATCTCTGATGACCATAGAGCTGCAAGAGTCCGACAAAACATGCAAGTAAAAAGTACTGTTGAAACTTCGCTCATAAAGGAGTAGTTCACTTCCAGAACAAAAATTTACTGATAATGTACTCACCCCCTTGTCATCCAAGATGTTCATGTCTTTCTTTCTTCAGTCGTAAAGAAATTGTTTTTTGAGGAAAACATTTCAGGAATTATCTCCATATAATGGACTTCTATGGTGCCCGCGAGAGTTTGAACTTCCAAAATGCAGTTTAAATGCAGCTTCAGACAGCTCTAAACGATCCCAGCTGAGGAAGAAGAGTCTTATCTAGTCGAAACGTTCAGTCATTTTCTAAAAAAAAATAAAAATTTATATACTTTTTAACCTCAAAATATCAGTCCACTATATGGAGAAAATTCCTGAATTTTTTTCCTCAAAAAACATAATTTCTTTAAGACTGAAGAAAGAAAGAGATGAACATCTTGGATGATAAGGGGGTGAGTACATTATCTGTAAATTTTTGTTCTGGAAGTGAACTACTCTAAGGGTGTAGTAGAGATTCTAGTTTGGACGTCAGTAAGATTCAGAGTTTGGTCCTTTGGGTTGGGTATCGTTTGAATTTTATCGATTCCTAGTTTCCAATAAGATAAAAAAAAAAAATCTGATTTAAAAAAAAAAAAAATGTAAGTCAGATATTTAGATGCCAAACATACTTATTCTGTCTTTTTACAAAGTATTCTATTGCAGCTGAGTAACATGAGCAAGCAGCTTACAGAACACTTAGGCCTTTTACACTTAGAGATTTTGCCTATGGTTTTAACAAAACATACCACAGCAAAAACAACTAGACTAATATAAATTTCATACATTAAATTGTTTAAGACAAGTAAACAGTCAGTAATAAAACAGGAATGAACAAATCAATTAGCAATCCCATAAATAAATACAACTGAACAAATTTCAGGTACAGAAACTGAAATCAAAAGTTTAAAAACACTATAGTTTTCGTTTTAGAATTAAAATATAGATTAATCCTCAAAGTTACGAGTTATATTCAGTCAAGATCAGTGAATTATTTTCTTTTGTTCTTTGATTAACATTAATGACAGGCAGCACGTTTATTAAGCTGCTGTCTCTTTAATACCAAATGCACGCGGATCTAAAAATACTTGTTTCACGTGTTTTCTTTCACAACTGTTTGCCTTCACTTAAGACAAAAAAAGTCTGTTTATGATGATTTTCTGATGTAATTTTTGCATATTACTCGGTAAATGTGAAAGAGAAGTCCATTCTTTTCTGCAGTGAAAATGTACTTGCACTTCAGACGTGCGCGCTGCATGCAAACAGTGCGCAAGTTATTCCCTTCCTGTTCTTAAAATAGTTTAAAATTATACTAAAATGCGAACGCAGGAATCGTTAAGCGGAATTTAAAGGCACGTGTCTTATCAAATACCCGTTTCTTGGAAATATGAAAGCGGTTCTTGATACCCAACCCTACTGTTTGGTGGGATCATGGAGATTCCAGTATGTTTTCAATCCAAGTGTGAAAACAGCCTAAAAGTCTTGCCTGTAGAAGGACCACTTGAGCAGAAATTGGCGTGCAGCTTTGGGGAGGGTGGGTTTATCCTCATACGGCTTGAGTATTTGAGTGACCACATTGTCCAGCCAAGCTGCCCACTGTTCCAAGGAGCTCTGCTGCTGGAGGGTGGCCTTGAAATCCAATTCAAGGCGTTGAACTACACCCTCTTCGCACTGGCACACCCATGAGGCCTGCTCCTGTAGGTCATCAAAAACAAGTCAGAACATCACTACGATGGATCTTCTAACTGACATTGTAAGACTGGAAAAGACAGATTTTTGCCCCGATTTGCATTCTGGACAAGTTGGCGATAGTTGCCAAATGTCAGAGCCAGTCTGCAGATTTTGGGTAGTCGAAAGTTGACCAATTTCACTGAAAACTGCGTAGTGTATGATGGGCAAAGACTCCAATATGCTTGAAATTTTGAGCTGATTTTAGAACACATTGTTTTCATTTGTCATGCATCTATTAGAAACGAGGCAGACGTTGCTACATAAGTTTGTTGTTTTCGTAACGACATCGTAAAGTCTGTTGTGTGATTCTCAGTTGACATGTGAAGTGACGTGAAGGCCAAGTATGGTAACTAGGGGTGTAACGGTACACGTATTCGTATGGAAAATTTTCTGAATCGATTCAACACAAAGCATGATTCAATGCCATGCGATGCAAATATGATGCTATGCAATTCAATATGGTACAGATAGTTATTTTTATATATATACACACATGACTTAATATTTTATGTAAAACTTTGTCGTATATATACAACGTAAGTCTGTTATAACGCCTCAGTTCAAATGGCAGCACAGAGCGCGATCATCGCTTTCTCTTTACTACTAGTTTTAATGTGAAATAAACATGAATGAACATCTCATGCCTTATGTAATCGCTCAGTGTTTCAACTGCGGAAAGACACCAACAAAACAGCTTGTAAGCAAACTGTCACATAGCATTTGATTTACCTCAGGCAAGTCAGTGTCTACAACTCGTTAGTTCGCTAGAGAAGAGCATTTTGCGAAATATTAGACTATATACTCATTATATTTTACTTAACCTGTTAGTGATGGCTTAATTATTTAATGTATGTTTAAATAAATCTGTTATGAAACAAATTATGACAACCACTGTGTAAATGAATATATTTCAACAACAAATATAAATTTTATAATTTAGAAGTTAATTTAAAAACTGCATTATGTGTAATTGACATGTTTGCATACAATTTCTTTTAAGTTGAGTGTTGATTATTATATTTAAAATTAGTAATTGAATTTAAGTTTGGGCTCTGTTGTTAATTGTAACCTTATAGTAATGTAAAAGGGCTCCCTATAGTTTAGAGCATAAACGGAGGTAGATTTTTATTTAATTTAATTACATTTTAATTTATTTAAAGAAAGAGAAATTAGTTCAGTAAACCACAGTTTTATAATAATAATAATAATAATAATAATAAACTATTTTATGTTTAGTTTTCTCCCCCTGCTGTACCAAAATCATACCGAACCGTGACATCAAAACATCAGAACCATCATGTTTGTGTACCGTTACACCCTAATGGTAACCCATACTCGGAATTGACCATTTACAAAGTCGGCAAGTGTGTGGTGCCTAGTGTCTTACAAACTGTTCACATTCAAAAAGTTATGTTGTGTATTCCAGCCTTTACAAAGCTATGAAACAAACGGCCAGCTTTTTCTGTTAAGAACAGATGTCATGGAGTGCGCAACATACCTGCACATTGGCGAAGTCAACACGGTTGAGATCGCTGAGCATCTGGTTGATCTGGGAGGTGTTCTGCAGAACCGCACGAGCCGCCTGCGCCAGATGATTCAGAGATGTGTATCTGCGGAGGGTCTGAGCAAAGGCACTAACAGCGGAAACCTGCGCAAAAGAGGACGAACTCTTTGGGATTTCTACGGCAGACACGGACTTTCATTATCAACTTGTCTAGATAAAACAACTGGTAACCCTGTGCACTCTTACCTTGGTCTGGATCATTCTCTGGGGAATGCTGCTCATGGCGTTGGTGAGCCAGCCCTCAAGGCTTTTGGCAAAATTACGGATGGCTTGAGTCAAGGCACCTGTCGAATGCATATTGCTAATCAAAAATTAACTTTTGATATATTTACGGTAGGAAACTTACAAAATATCTTCATGGAACATGATCTTTACTTAATATCCTAATGATTTTTGGCTTAAAAGAAAAATGGATAATTTTGAGCCATACAATGTATTTTTGGCTATTGCTACAAATATACCTGCGCTACTTAAAGGTCCCCTGAAGTGCCTTGAAACACGCAGCGTTATTCTATGTGGTGACGTAATCTCAACTGAAACCGGAAGACAGGGCGGGACATATCGAGCAGCCCTGCCCCCTTTTTAAAATGGCCAATAGCGTTTTGTTTATATCTGCTCGGGCCAGAGCCGTTGAGCTCGATAAAGCCGCATTTGACAGCCACAGTCTCATAGATTACCCCCTAGATTCAATATGAAACTCTTAGTAAAACAAAATAGTGATCATAATTATGCTGAGGCTGTGTAGTTTTAAAAGTGTTTAATATATGCAT
Source organism: Spinibarbus caldwelli (assembly GCA_039654775.1). Classification (NCBI taxonomy): domain Eukaryota; kingdom Metazoa; phylum Chordata; class Actinopteri; order Cypriniformes; family Cyprinidae; genus Spinibarbus; species Spinibarbus caldwelli. Next base: position 707,262 of record CM077267.1, read on the forward strand.
ATGATTCGCTCCGTGCAATCACGTCTCTGGACCGGAGCCAAAGTCCGGATCAGACTGTGAGCTGCCGTGGTTTGCGTGACACAACGCAAAACCAGACCTCATTTGCCCCAATCGAAAGCATATTTACACTGTCTGAATCGGTCCCTATCGCCTACAATTTGCACTACGTGCCATTCACAGTACAGAAAATACTAACATTGTGAATAAGTGACCGATCTCAGCCGCAGCTTCAGCGTCTATTTATAGTGTAGGGGGCGGGCGCTTTGGATTCTAACGAGCATTTGATTGGTCAGAAGATTTGATGAGAAGCTGAAGTGCAGGGTGACGTCAAAAAAATCGTTGATCCATTTTGGCGGAAGTGACGAACTTCAACCTTTGAATGCTTGTATCTTCTAAATCCTAATTTTGTCACTGTCTTGGAGCACACTGGCTTAGAGATAATCTTAAAACTAACATATTGATACTAACACCCAAAAAACTTTAATTTTGATTTCATGGGGACTTTAAGACTGGTTTTGTGGTCCAAGGTCACATTTGATATTACCTAGAATATTGCACAAGAGTTCGAATGAGACGGACAGACTCAGAGTATTGCCATAAAGTCTGGTCTACTGGTTTATTTTCAGGCCATTGTTTACTATTAGTATTTGTTATTTGGTGCAATAATAGGCTGGTGTTTAACAAAGTTTCTAGTAACTCAATTGTACAGAACAATGGAAGAAAAGAGTGTCATCATGATCCACAATGATCTGTGCCATCTGAGGCTATGATTATAAGAGGGACTCACTAGGAATGGGTCTCAGAACATCAGGGATGAGGATCTCCACGAGGGCCTGATACATCAGGTGATCACAGGTGTTCATCCACTTTAGCACTGCCTCATTTTGGGAGAGCAGAATCAGTCTGGTCCGCGGCAGGCGGCCCTCGATCTCGCTCATACCACTGAAACAAAAAGAATCACATCTGTTTATTCTACTAAATTCAATGAAGCACCAAAGAGGTAGGTAATACAGGTAACGTACCTGTTTTCTGTGATGGTGACGCCCTCTACAGAGCTGGATGGAGAATAGCGCCAGAAAGTCTGCCACAAGTTCTCAATCAGATTGAACTGAAGGTTCACCACTACGTCCAAAATGGCCTACATGTGAAAACGGTGACAGCACGTTTATATTTAAACTCATCAAGCCTATGGTGACCACCTGGCAATAGATCTGTTGCGAGACAGTAGATGTGATTTTGCAGGACACGTGAGACAGATACATTTACTACTGTTATGCTATGTAGATACTGATTTACATCCGTTGTCATATGCGCTTATTTATGTTTCTGAGCGTGCACATGTAAGCGAAAGAAAGCACGTCCGTTTTGTGTGAGAGTGAAGAGAATCCAACTGCGAGAGAAGAGATTTGTGCTCGTGCATTTTGATGCACCCTCGCATTACAATAATGCACTCTGGACATCTGTTATTAAAATAACGCCATAGAAACCGCCTTAAACGAACTATTAAAATAAGAAGAAAGTCGAGCGGGATGGGTGGTCACCCTAATCAAGCCTCAGTGAGCTGAGAATTGGCCTGTAACAGATGTCCTGAGCGACTGACCTCGCAGTGTTCTCTGTACAGCGTCTGAAGGGCTTTGATGTCCTCTGGGCTGACGCCTTCCACTGGCTCTCCAAGGTCAAGGTCAACAAACTCTGGCAGAGCTCTAGACCCATCTAATGGGGCATACAGGGAAATTCAGAAAAGCTGTTCTAAAACGTGAATGTGAGCTAATGGTCTCCAGTGGTTTCGCGTTACCAAGGAACTGCTGATGGTGCTGGCTTTGAGCGATGAACGTCTGCTCTGTGGCGCTGGGCGTGTGCTGCCCTCCGGTGGAGAAGTTCTCCCCTGAAATGCCGTCCATCTTCTGTACTGGCTTGAATCTACAGAAGCGAGAATGAGAGATGAGCTGTTTCAAAACTAAATGAGCTACCTTCTTAACTGAAATGGACGGCAACAAACTTTACATCGGCGCTACATTTACATTTATAGGGCCCTATGAAATCCATTTTATTTTTTCCCAAATTCCATTTTATTTTTTGGTTTTTATTTTTCCAGATTCAGTTTTTTCCATTTTAATTTTTCTAGACTCTGTTTTAATGATTAAATTGTTTTATTAATCAAAAAGCATTAATTGAAATCATGAAACTTACAATATTAAACAGCAATTTATTAAAAGTTTAACAAAAATTACATTTTTGAGGCCATAGGAAATATGTTTTCTTTTTTTTCTCAAAATCTGTTTTATTTTTACCAAATTCTGTTTTCCATGAAATTTCTGCATTCAATTTTAATGGTTTCATTAAATATCAATAATCAAAAGCAGGGCTTGAAAATGAAAAAAAAAAAGTCAATCGGTTCACTCCGAGCAGAATCGATATTTTAACGTTTCTGTTCCTGCGTTCCTCTGTATTATTACGGTTCCGAAACCGGTTTGAGTACAAAAAATAACGGTTAATAACGTTATTTTTTTAAATTGTCTTTGCCTATAATAATAATAATAATAATAATAATAATAATAATAAAGTACAGTGTTTTCTTTACACAAAAAGAAAAATAAAGAAAAAAACAGGAAGAGATGGTATCTTAACCCGCTGCGCTTAGTCACAGCCAATACAGCATCAACTTGTCTTGATTTGCCTAAATGTAGGCTACTAAACAAAAGAAAAAAAACTATTCATGCTTTAACGACATTAAAGTATCTTTAAAGATATTTAAAAATGTTTGCTGCATTAAAAAAACGCTACTTGTATGAAATTGCGTTTTGAGGAAAAAAAACATAGGCTAAGTCGCGTCGCATTTTATTAGGCTATACATTCAGAAATGATGTAGGCTAAAATGCCGGTAAATCAAAAATGTTTACAAACATTATAAACAGTTACTAGCTTCTCTCCACAACAAATCCTCTAAACTTAAGTCTATAGCCTATAGGGTATAAAAACGTCAATCCAAAAACAAATTAAAGGTGAAACTGATGCCTACCTCTCTCATTCGGCACGAATCCAAATGTTTCCATATTCGTGCCGTATCTGGATGCTAAAATATTATTTATTATAGGCTTTGTACTTTCATCGACGTAAAACATCATCCTTCACATCGGCTAGGCTATATCAGCACAGTGAGGCGATGGTCACGCTGAACGCAACAGATTGGATAACGGAGCACTGTAACTTTTTATACGTTCCTTTAACTGTATTTTATTTTGATAATGAACAAGCTGCAAAGTCGCAAAAATATTGTGTCTTTGTGCGCATGAGGCTCCAGCATACCAACGCTGGTTGGTTACAGATGCGACATTATTCAAAACTGTCGAGCTTTTGCAAATACAAATAAAACTGTAAAATAAATAAAACTGTAAAGCTTTTGCGAAATAAAGAAAACTACTTTCTGCCGTCTTGTTTTCCTTTCCGAGAACTTTGGAATGCGTCACGAACCGTAGGCCTAACTCAGCATATATATTTTTTTCTTTCGTTTCGTTAATCTGTCAATGATTTAAGTGAAATATATTTAGTGTATAGGCATTTATATTTCTTTTGATGTAAGCCTATAGTTTTATTCTGTTTTCTCCGCTCACAGAAGCACTGCAGGTGCATAAGATCTGTTGAATCCATCTGTCCTCGGATAAACGCCGGTGCATTGCGACTTACCTATGACAAGCTCACAGCTGAGCACGCGGGCATTTCACTCGCTGGATGCGTCAGCATCACATTTGCATAGTCTAGCTACTTGAATTCCTGATTGGTTCACAGCAAATTTTAAATATTAAATGGAACGCTAAAATAACGTTATTAACCGGTTAATGGCCATTTCAAATTTTCGATTCTGTTCGGAACTATAAAATTTGATTTAGTTTCTGTTTCCGGTTCTGCTCCAGTCAAAATTTCGTTTGTTTCCGGTTATCGTTCCTTGAATCGGTTCAGAGCCCTGATCAAAAGCATCTCTAATTAATTGATGTTATTAAAAAATTTTTATTTTTTTTTCCAGAAATACAGTTGTGTACATTTTTCTGCTAAATAAATTAGTAACTGGTAAATATTCCTTTAAAATGAATGTTTTAATAATAATTTTATTAGTACTAGTACTATCATTACACTGAGTAATATTTTTGTCATGGTTTCTTCAAGTTAAACCGAACTTTTATTTTGACGGTTTCTGTTTAATATGACGATAGTTTTACTCAAAAGAAATGGCAAAATGCTCCTGAAGTTACTCTCAGAGCAGTTCTAGAGATTATGTTCATGTGTTCATGGCTTAATATTCACATATACTAGTGCATATCGTGTTTAAGTTTACTGACCTACTTTTAATTTATCCGTCCAAAATTTGGCAAATTCCGTGACATTCCTCTTTACAGAGTAAATTCCGTTTTTATGACAGGATTTCTGCAATTCTGTCCATGTTTTTCACTTCACGGAAATCGTAGGGCCTTACGTTTATGCATTTGGCAGAAGCTTTTATCCAAAGCGACTTGCATTGCATTTAAGGTATACATTTGATCAGTACATGCATTTCCTGGAAACTGAACCCTTGACATTTGCGTTTCTAGTGCCATGCTCTTCTGTTGGGAATACTACTCATGAGCCACACGGGATACTCGTGAGAACAGCGGTACAGATCTCTTATGAAACAATACTCTTTCATGCAGTTTGTACCTCTGCTTCTGTTGGACGGGCTGCTGTCTCAAGGCCATGTACTGCATGTCCTCCTGCAACCGGTTCAGAGGAGAGTCCGGCTTCACGCGAATCCCGTAATAGTGATACTTAGAGTTCCCTCTGAATTCAAGGTGATAAAACGAGACTTTTGTGAATAAATGCAGCTGTGGAGAGTACAGAAGAGAGCTGAGCATGTGTCAGAGAGAGGACAGGTGCGGAGGGGCTGATTTTACCGGGTGCCCAAGCGGCGGGTGCGAAGCCCCATGAAGATGGAGCGGATGAGCTTCCCGAAAGACGCAGCATTGACAGGGTCCAGCTTCTGCTCCTGACAGTGGCGCAGGTAGTGATTGTAGAGGGTGGAGCGGGGCAGACTCACGCCCTCCGCTGTCTCGTAATTATCCAGGAGCCATTGTAGCTGTGGAGAACAGCTAAATTCGTCAGATAAATTTCACATTTCTTTAAGAAAAATGCATCTTGTGTTCTATGGAAGAAAGAAAGTCATAGATTTGGAATGACAACGGTGTAGGGATGGACGATATGACCTAAAAATCAAAATTTCAATTAATTGAACACTTTACCTCAGTTACGATTAATGAACGATTACTGATTTATTTTTTTAGTCCCCATAATTTATTAAAGGTTTGTACTATAAATATTCTCCACTATTAAAGGTGGGATTTTTTCTCTAATCAAAGAGTGCATTTCTTATCTTTGTGATTTTAAAATAATTGAAGGAAACAAACTATTTATGGTTATTTGTTGAATATTTCAAACAACTGAAATCAAAGCACACATTGCTTGAAATGAAGACATCTTTTACACATATACACACACACACACACACACACACACACACACACACACACACACACACATATATATATATATATATATATATATATATATATATATATATATATAATGCATTTTAGTTTATTGTTAAAAGCAAGATTCCTAAAAAAAAATAATAAAACAAAAATAGAAAAGTTTTTGCAAACAAAATAATTATTATTGCCATGTCAAAAGTAGAACACAAGCATTTTAATTAAAAAAAACTGAAATATTGTCATGCAAAAAGTAGAAAATAACTTGTATCTCTTGTAAATGAATATTATTTTAAATAACGCAATGCGAAAAGTAGAAAATAACTTGCATCTCCTCTAAGCAAATGTTTTAAATAATGAAAAGCTCACAACGTTTGCCCTGCCTCTGGGGTCTTGTGATTGGTCCACGCTAGACATGTGCCGTATTCGGTAATGCGATATATCACGATAATGAATATGCATGATATTGTTATTGTGGGCACCCCAAAATACTGTGAATAATTATTACAAATTATTCAGATATTTTGAATGCATTTTAAGAATACTTTTCAACTGGTCACAATGCACAACACCGCTGTAAGCTGTGTCAAATACATTTTTGTGTATTGCTTTATTGCAGGCTATTTAAATGTTCAGTTCTTTTTATTATAAAAAAAAGTTATTAAACCTGTTATACTGTAATATGACAACACTTTTTTGCAACTACATTTCAATATCGTGATAATACCGTATACCATGATAAAAGCACTAGCAATTATCACAACATGAAAATTCGATAGTCATATGCCTAGTCCACGCTGCAAAAGACGCAAGCGCAACGGTCATACACGTCCGTATTGCGATGACTACACATGCAGTAGTATGTTTTTTTTTTGTTTTTTTTTTTAAGGGGAAAGTATTAACAAGATTAATCGTCCAGCCCTACAATGGTGCTATGCTACAACTTCAGCAAATCATTAAACATCTTGTCCTGCATCAGTAGAACAGTCAATATTACAAATGCCAAAAATTCATACATTGAAGAACAATAAAAACAAACTTAACAGTAAAATAACACTTGCATATCCTAATAAATACAGTGCCATTTAAAAAGTCTGAAAATCTGGAAATAAACATTTTTAGAACTTTTTTTTTTTCAAATGTAACAAATGCAAAGAAATGTTCCGAATTGATCATGTGACTTTTTTGAATGGCACAGTGTAGGAAAGAGAGAAAGCAAGAGAAACCGAAGCGGATTGTGCAAAGCAAAGCTGTGGTCGTCATGGTTACAACTTACATGGCTGTTGAGCAGCGAACTTCTCTGACTGGACAAACCTTCAGACTTTTGGAGCGTCTCAATCGCCATTTCAATCTGATGGACCAAAGAGCAAAAGAATAAAGGAGAACAAAAACAAAAAGGGGGGGAAAGTAAATCAAATGAAGGCTGTAGCGACAGAGAGCTGTGCTGACACCAGAGATGAGCAGCAGAAATAGACCCGACTAAAGCATCCCAGCCACCAAAACCACACACTACAGCCCAGCACCGCAGATACAGTCGTAATGGTCCAGCTTTTGTAGACTTTCATTCAAAACTGAGCATATTGTTTATAAACACCCCAACACAATAAGTCCAAGGTCTTCTAAGAAAGTTTTCCACTGACAGTAAGACCAATTATTCATCTGCAGGGTCAGAAATAAAATGTAATTCACCGCTGACAAGACGTGCTTAGAAACTAAAAATAAAACTTGGCTGTCTTTGCAGTAGAACATGAATAAGGGGTTGTGGAGTTCCCTTTTGCCAAAAAGGTAGGAAAACCTCAACACCCATAATGCACTAGACTCAATCCGGTTGTCTGTGAGCGGGATACAAAAATGCAGAAGTTTGATTTGTAGTTTTCACAAAAGGATGCATTTTATGTCATTGTTCAGACACAAATCTGGCTGACAATCAGTTACCCTTTAATCATGCTCAACAATAAAACTTCATTTTTTTTTTTTTTGTAATGTACTATATTAAAATAAATCTGTTCTAGGCCCATTAGCTCCGTTCCAAAACCTAATGAGCTGCCTACATAGGGAATATTTTGAGATCTCATAAGTGCACCTGACGTAAAGGCTTCTCCAAAAGGTAGACATGTTTATCAATAATGCTGCCTTGTTTTGCATGTGCACTGTATGTATGATCTGTAAACAGTCCAACTGAATTTAAAATGAACAATTTTTATGTAATAATTGTGCGTGTGGTTCTTTTAGGACATTGCTATACACCTTTTTTAACGTAAGAGTGGGTAGCTAAAATTTGTAGCTTGAATGCGTGTGGCTTTCAGTGTCAGTTGCTTCTAGTTATTTTTGTCAAATAAAAACAGTATGTTATGCTGCTTGATATTGCAAACTGATATTTGTTATCATATTATTTTATATGATTAGTAGCTAATCAATCATAAGTTCTGCACATTCACAAAAAAAATAGCTTCTGCCTTGCAAAATAAGATGGAAAAAAGGTTCTTTATTGGCATCGATGGTTCCATGAAGAACTTTTAACCCACATGGACCCTTAAAAGAACCAGTTTTGGTTCTCCAAAGAACCTTTCAGTGAACAGTTCTTAAAAGAACAATTTTGTTTGGAGTGTGAAGAGCATTTTAATAATCTAAAGAACATTTGTTCAATATAACACTAAAAAATAAAGGTTCTTTATTGGCATTGATGGTTCCAAGAAGAACCTTTAACATCCATGGAACCGTTCCATTGCACAAAAAGGTTCCAATAGTGGAAAAAGACTTAGGTTATTAAAATTATTAAAAAGGTTATTAAAATGTTCTTCATACTAATAAAATGTCACTGCATAAACTTGTTTTTGGAATCTTCCTTTTTTTTTCTTTCTTTTTTTTTTTTTTTTTTAAGTGCACAGTAGTAGAAAGCTCACAGGATTTTGGAACAAACCCATTATCACAAAATATGTTGATTTACTTTCAACAGGTAGGTAACGCTTATGTAATTCATTTTAATTAATTAATTAGATTGAAGTATCTGATTCTAAAGTGTGTTTTAGGCTCTCATACATTAAAAATGACCCAGAAAGTTACCTCCAGAGGAAAATGATTAGCCCTTCATTTCTAAAAACTTAATTTTGGTTTTAATCATTCCAAGAACATATGTGATCCTGGAGCACAAAAGCAGTCTTAAGTAGCACAGGTATATTTGTAGCAATAGCCAACAATACACTGCATGGGTCAAAATGATCGATTTTTCTTTTATGCCAAAAATCATTAGGATATTAAGTAAAGATCATGTTCCATGAAGATACTGCAAATATATCAAAACTTAATTTTTGATTAGTATTATGCTAAGAACTTCATTTGGACAACTTTAAAGGTGATTTTCTCAATATTTAGATTATTCAGATTCCAGATTTTCAAATACATGTATCTCAACCAAATATTGTCCTAACAAACCATACATCAATGGAAAGCTTATTTATTCAGCTTCCTGATAATTTATAAATCTCAATTTCAAAAAATTGATCCTTATGACTGATTTTGTGATCCAGGGTCACATTTGAGAGTAAGTAGGGTATGTTTTTGTGTGTCTGTGATTGGAGCTCACCGTTGCAGGGGAGGCTCTGGTGGTCTGAGCCGCAGTGTGAGGGGCGGAGCCGTCCATTGAGTTTCCTCCAATCAGATACGCTCCTGAGCTGCTGATGATCTGGCCTCCTGACAGCCCCATGGCCAAAGCGCCGTTGCCGTTGTTGACCATACTGTGAGCGGACACCACTGTGCTCACCTGAGCCGAGCTGCCCTGCGTATCGAAGTAGTTCCCGCCGCTGTTCTGGTTGTACAGCTGCGGTTCTGAGTATGAATACGTCCGTCTGCCGATAAAACAAGACTGCTTGAGATACGGCCGCCAGCTGATTTTTCACTCAAATGAGTTCTGACATTTTCAAATTATATCAGAGCACACAGTTTCTTTAATTGACTCGAGAAACATAAGTCGTGTCTTGATGCGTTCGCATCCTTTCAGCTTCAGGTGAGAGTGCTGTTTCCATGGATACACAAATCACCAAAGCATAACTATTTTATAGAGAACATTGTTTTTGATTGCCATTCTGATATCTGCTTTCTCCATTCGGCTGATGGCATTTTATTTATAATAGCCAATTTAAAAGATCTTAGCCTCTCGCTGAGTGAGTTTCTAAATATGAATGTTACTGAGAGAGAAAGCAGATGAAGCACTTAGAGTTTCAGGTGACCTGCGCTGAGGGTGAACGTCTGGAAGAGCTTTTCTGGAGAACAGGTTGGCTTTTTCTGCAAAAAGCACACGATCGCAGAGTGCTCTTGTCCCTCTCATGCTGGCCGCTCACTGATACTTGTGGTCATTTCCAGGTGACTGAACACAATTCTCTCTCAAAGGCAGCATGTTTCAGTGACAGGACAGAGCTGGAGTGCGCTAAATCAGTTTGCCACTAAACACAATCATGTGACTTTTTTTCACAATCACGTAACTAGGGCTGGATGATTTTTCAGATTTTTATCAATTCATTCAAATTTAGTGTTTTGCAATGATTTTATTTTTATAAATCGAGGAAACATGATTTTAAATAGAAATATTACCAAACGTTAGAATTATACACTTTGACAATATGGCAATGATAACAGTAAAGAGAAAAGAGTGATTGTTGGAGTTGAACTTCTTTCAACTTGAGCGCTGCATTTTTAGAATGCGTTTCATGCACGAGACGCTGCAAGAGACGCGAGCGCATCAGTCAAACACGGCCATGTTTACAGAGAAAAAACAATGGAAAAACAGCGCAATCGAATGAAAAACCTGTAAAGAACTGATATTTCATGTTTGCATCATGGTGACAGGCTGAAAGCTGCTGTTCATTTTACAGAACATTTATAGTTAATAGTCTACTGGTGTTATACCTGCAGTCATTTTGAATTTGAAATAGCTTGACTTTTGAGAATTTTTAAAGCATTTTCCTTGTATTATTTCTGAACATATATGCATAAGACAAATTTGTAGATGTAGTTGTAGTTCATGCATCTTTTCTGCAAAGATATTTAACAAGTGATTTGTTTAACATTTACATCATGTTGAAAACTTCATGTGTGGTGCACTTGGAATAGAATTTTCTTTAACTAGAGGGTTAATAAAGAAAAAGTTACTTGAATCATGTTGTAGGTACATTTCAGGGCTCTAGACTCATTCTTCCCACTGGTCGCACTTGTGCAACTAACTTTCTCAGTTGGTCGCAGGAGCACATCATTTGGTCGCAATTTTTTTTTTTTTTTTTTTGATACAACATTTGATTAATCAATGCATGCTGATGAACTTTTATCATAGTTTATAGTTATATGGTAACGAAAGTGTTCAACATTCAACCCGTTCTTTTTCATCAATATTATTTGTGATTTAAATTTTGTGAACAGGAATTCCTTTTTTTGCTTTCACTTTCACTTTCAAATTCGCGATCTTGGTGTCACGCTTTACAAGAAAAGATAATTGTCTGTTTTGCTTATATCTATACACCTTTCACTTTTTAAGACTAAAACAAAAGATGGATTCATTGTTATTCTGAATTAAAAAGCACAACAATAAAACAGTACGTTACAATGACAAACTTAGGCTACATAACATTTATTAACAAAAACGAATAAGACGAGGCATGGCATAGGACACATCACATGCTGTATTATATACGACTAATAAATTACAGAATGTTTAGCAAACACTGAGAAATCAAATAATAATAATATTAAAAAATTAAGGAAAGCCTCCATAGCGTAACGTGAGGTAAACAGCAAAGATAACAAGCTTTTCAAAATGAAAACAAAAAGAAAACTACAACTAAACTGTCTGTCACTGACAGGACTTGCATGTTTTTTTCTAAAAGAATACCAACATGTTCACCTTCTCTGGTTTAAGAAGCGGTCTTTTACTTTAGCTTGAAAACCAAATCCTCTGTTGCGCTCCGCCTGCGGCACACCTTTGTGCTCGTGCTGAAGCAGCGAGTATAAACCAGGATCTACCCACGAAGCGCTCGCGCTGAAAGCGCCTCTCTTCACGTGATCAGTGAAATCTGACTCCTGCTACAATGTGCCGTGGCTCTGCAGCGCGCGCTGTATGAAGCTTTGGAGCAGCGCAGACCATGCACTCACACAAGCGCGACCACATCAAATTTTTACTCGCACACTCTCAAAAAATGGTCACAGTCTAGAGCCCTGCATTTTCAAGTTGACTAGTTAAAAATAGTAAAAATCGAGAATCAGTCAAATGTTCTGGAAAAAAAAAAAAAAAAAGATTTTATTTTTTTGCCATATCGCCCAGCCCTACATGTAACCCTGGTTTTATTTTATATATGATATTACGAGGGACTAATTCTGCATTTTTCACCATTTTGATGGTGTTCTAAAGCACTTGTCAGCATGTGTGCTAATTACAAAGCCATGGCTCTGACATGTTTCAAAAATCACATCAAGGAGCACGTATGCATTCACCGCTGATAAACACACTCACATAGTTCCGTTGGTGTAAACGCCGTTGTTTTCCTCCTGAACGTACTGCACCTGTGCTTGATACACATGCTGGACCTGTTGAACAGTCTGCGCCTGAAACACACGACACGATTACACCGAGAGTGACTCACGCCTCGATAAAGACTAGAGAATATATAAATAAGCAGTTTCAGTAGCAGCTTTGCAAGATGATAGTAAATCAAACAGCAGTATGTTACATCTACCAGGATTTCATCAAGATTCAATCAGAAAAACACATAGCAATGGACCCTTTTCACATTTGCAGGGTTCTCAGAAGCTGAAATATAAACTTCTATAACGGTAAATTAAAACTACAACAAATGTCATTTTTACATTTGCCCCATTAGCAAAAAAAACAAAACAAAACAAAAAAAAAAATTCTTTCCAAAAGAGAGAGAGAGAAAAAAAAAAAACAATATTGAAAGTTGGTCAGAAGAGAGAAAGATTTGCCGAACGATTTATCAAATTTGCCATCACTCCATCAGCGGTTGTATTAGGAAACACCCACACAATTTAATGCCAATTTAATGAAACAAACTATAGTGTTATAAATACACAAAATATTTAAAAAATGAAAAAAAATAAAATAAATTTACAAATGTTAATAACTGTGAAACTGGGGGGGAAGATCCATAAATTGTCAGAAGAATTACTGACAATTTATTTATTTTTTAAATAAATACAATTTTAGCCAAAATTTTTATGGCTTTTTTAAAAGTTAAAATACAATTTAAAAAAAAAAAAGATGCAGTGAGTCATTCGTTAGACTGATTTAAACATGATTCATTACAAGAATGGCTCATTTGTTTCTGAATTGGATTACTCTTCTCTCGTATGTTTGTTGTTGTGTTTTTCTAGCAAATACAATAGAGATGCGTAGGAAGCTCCATCAACCACAGCATCACCTCAAAGGAATAGTTCACCCAAAAATGACAATTTGCTGAAAATTATCCTCAATATTATGGATAGAGTACTCTTATTTTAGCCGGAAGCAACATTTTAAAGTTAATGATGGATTTGTTTCTGCTTTTGCCTTCTCGAGACATTAATTGATGGACTGGAGTGGTGTGGATTATTGTGATGTTTTTATCTGCTGTTTGGACTCTCATTCTGACGGCACCCATTCACTGCAGAGCATACATTGCTGAGACACTGATACAATGCTACATTTCTGCAAATCTGATGAAGAAACAAACTCATCCTAATCTTAGATGACCTGAGGCTGAGCACATTTTCAGCAGACTTTCATTTTTTCTGAACTATAATGGTTTTTTGACACATGTGACCCTGGAGCACAAAACCAGTCTTAAGTAGCACAGGTATATTTGTAGCAATAGCCAACAATACATTGTATGGCTCAAAATTATTGTTTTTTCTTTTATGCCAAAAATCATTAGGATATTAAGTAAAGATCATTTTCCATGAAGATAACAAGACTATTGTCCTGTTTATTTATTCAGCTTTCAGGTGATAAATATAATCTGAAAGCTGAATAATATAAATCTCAATTTTAAAAAATTTGACCCTTATGACTGGTTTTGTGGTCCACGTATGGGCTGGTAATGAAATGCCTCACCTGTTGCTGGACGGGCACCTGAGACGCCACCTGCTGGGCACTGACCGCAGGCTGCACAGGCACGCTGGTCTGGAGGGGCACGTTGGACGTGGAGTCAGCGCCTGCCTCTGGGGTCTGCATGGCGCCTTGAAGACACAAAATCACCATCTTTAACCCTTAACTTCAACACTTAGCGCTAGAGATTTGAGCACTAGTATTAGCGATGCTCGTCTTGCAAACGCTACTAAAAAGCCTCATCATAATAAACACATTAAAAACCCTGAGGAAAGATATAGTTCATCAGGCTCGGGTCACTTCCTGTCCTCTGCAGGGCGTGATTCTGCACAAACATACAGCGGTGATGTGGACGGTCTCTGTGTGTTCTGTACAGGTCAATGAGTGGAGATCGCTGTCCGTACCCAAAGCAATAAATGAAGTTAATATTTAATCACCTCAGCAGAGCAGGTTTCTCTCCGATCACGCTTTAAACTGATGAGATTTCAAAAGCAGTAGTTCGCTGCTAACGTTCAGTACTGCTGAAATCATTAATGTAGGAAAAATTGTACAGTGGTGGCCAAACTGATTAGAACAGTAGTATTTTCAGCAGCTAAAAAATGGTTTTAAGTTATTTCTATCTTTTGCTGTAGTGTGTCAGTAGGAAATATCAGTTTACATTTCCAAACATTCATTTAGCTATTAATTGTAATAATCCAGTGAGATTTTAGTTTGCTCCACACAGAGATCTGATCTGATCATCATCAGTCTGTCTGGAATGACATGAAGAAACAGAACAAACTGAGACAGACTCAATCCAGAAGAACTGATGCTTCAAGAAACCTACCTGCAAAGCTCCTGAGAAAAGAAGCTGCGAGAGCAAAAGCTGCTTTCAACACAAAGGATGCTCACACCAAATGTTGATTTCATTTAGTTCATAGAAGTTAATTGATAAAGAAAATCTATTTATGACAGCATCCTCATTTTACAGTATTTTTACACAAGTGCTTAAAACGTTTAACAGTTCTATAGCTTTGCAGGTAGGTTTCTTGAAGCATCAGTTCTTCTGGATTTAGTCTGTCTCAGTTTGTTCTGTTTCTTCATGTCATTCCAGACAGACTGATGATGATCAGATCAGATCTCTAAAATCTCACTGGATTATTACAATTAATGGCTAAATGAATGTTTGGAAATGTAAACTGATATTTCCTACTGACACACTACAGCAAAAGATAGAAATAACTGACTTAAAACCATTTTTTAGCTGCTGAAAATACTCATGTTCTAATCATTTTAGCCACCACTCACTGTACATCAGAATAGTTTGCATCGGTTTTTCCTGTTCCCGCTGCACCCAAGCCGTAATGCGGCATGTAAACAAGCCGTGTTTGAGCAGCGGTGCTCGACTGTACACGCAGTGCAAGGCTTCTTAGCTGCAAAAGTTTCCATGATCAGGTCTCTCCAGGTTAATTACCCTCGTGCCTCCTGACAGCCGAGCATCTCTCCCCAGAGGCTCCCTGCCACCTCCTCTTCCTCTGTTCCTCATTTACCTGAAGGGTGCAGGTGGTGTTGTGTTCAGTTCACCTCCCCCTCAGCCCTAAACGTCTGATTACCCAGCATTCCTGCCTCACACATAATCACGGCCATTTCCAATGCACATGCTAACGAGTCAACAGAGTTCATCCAGAACGCGCTTAAACTATTCAGAGATAACATTCTAACATTTTATGCTAGTGTGGATTGCCATCTTTTGTTTTTTGTTTTTAATTGGCATCGCTCTTAAAACATCATGCAGCACTATTATGGCTCCAAACTAGAAGACTTTGTCTTAATTGGATTTTTTTTTTTTTTTTTTTAAACCAGAACTGTTCATTAAACAGACTTACATTCTAATTAAAATCCAATTTAAACTCTTCTAAGTAAATGCTACAAATATGTCCTCTGAAATGCTACAACAGATGTGGATTTGTAGTGTAAACACATAAAACCCTCATAAATATGCTAACAAATCAGAGACATATTGCAATGTGACAAATGACAATGACAACAGTCGCTAGTTTATTACTTTCTGGTCTCCTTAAATCTATATAACATCAGATTCAAAGAAAGAAACTATGGTAAATGCAATTGATACAATCCAACTATCCATTTGTGCACTTAGAAATAAATTAACATCATAACTATAAATGCATTTCAATTACAACTTTAATTACTTTTAATTTTGTCCAGTCAAGCACTGTTATTTCAGCACACATGCATCTGTTAATTGAACACATTAGACAGATGCAAAGACAGATGTTTATGGCCTATGAAACGGTTTGTGTGACATACCCTCATCCTAACCCAAAAATCACAAACAAGGTGAAAGAAAATGCAGGCCAGACTACATTAAATACAGATTCAACAAAGATTAAAATTGTGGTCACACTTTATTTTAAGCTCCAATTCTCAGTGTTAACAAACCATTAACTATAACATTTGCCTCAATAAACTCTTAATTTGGTGCTTATTATATGTGCTTTATAAGTACTAATAAACAGCATACAGTCAAACCAAAAATGATTCAGACACCAGATATAATTTTTTGGGTGCAGGACAGTATAGTTAATTTATGTAAGTGATGATAGCAAAATAAAGTAAACTGTGACATATCATACCCAAAAATTCTTCATACAGTGGACTACAAGTAAAATTGATGATAAATTTGGGACCAAAAAATTGATTTGATACTTTGACCTGAGCACGTTTTGTTCCATACCTTTCTATCAAAGTTGTCTGACATTCTCAAGATGAATTTGTTCTGACACAGTTTAACTCTTGAGTTCTTATATAGCAAATAAACTGTGATAATGTGAGAAATCTTGAAGGTGTCTAAATAAATTTGGGTTTGACTGTGTTAATAATAGACATGCTAATAAGCAGCTAGTGAGAATTGGTCCCTATACTAAAGTGTTAACAAAATGGTTTATTAACAACTATGCATTTTGCACAGCAAATTACTGACTGCTAAGAGCAAAAATCATCAAATTTAAAGACACTTAGAAATCAAATACACAAACTGTGTGCCAGTGTGAAACTAAAAAGACTAGCTATGTTAATTTTGTTTACCGTCTATGCAGTTCTTGGTTAAATTTTTATATATACTTTGGTAAATAACCAATTGATAAATCATTGTGCCACTTTATGTCCGATGTAAAAATGTGCATCTTAAAGCACTGATCTATATTGTCTTAACTAACCCCACCTGCTCCCTGTGGCTGTGCATAAACAGGCACCTGTCTGAACACTCATCCACCCCCCAACCCAGCTGACTTCACCTCCTCTCATTCATCCGCTCCCCTGTGGGCCACTTAAACCCAGAGCTCCGCTGAGCAACTGCAGCCTCAAAAGCTGAAGGGTAACAAAGGCCCAAGAGGAGGGCAACACTTGCTGTCTCTCTACCCCCACGGCCCCGAATCTGCCCCGGCACGGAGCGAGGGGTCAAATGCGCTTTTGGAACACCATGCATATCTATCAGGCAGGAAAACTTTGAGTTTGAGTCTCTCTTGGAGTCATTAAATTGCACATGCATGTACACTCATAAAAACAAAGGTTACAACAGGGGTTTTTGCAACAATGAAATAGAATGAACCATTTTTGGTTCCCCAAAGAATCATTCAGTGATTTTTTTTTTTTTTTTTTTCTTCTTTTTTTTCTTTTTAGTGTTAAGAATATTTTAATAACCTAAAGATCCTTTTTCAACTATAAAGTACCTTTTGTAGAATTGAAATATTCCATGGTTCTTCACAGAACCATCAATGCCAATAAAAGAACCTTTATTTTTAAGAGTATACTGGCTTTATTAAGACATCTGTATTGGAATTGGCTATTTAAAAAAAAAAAAAAAAAAAAAACACTGCAATTTTAAAAATAAAAGTTCTTTATTGGCATTAATGGTTCTGTGAAGAATCTTTAACATCCACTGAAACTTTGCATTGACCAAAAAAAATGGAAGAAGGTTCTTTAGATTATTAAAGATTATAAAAATGGTCCTTTTAAGAGCTGTTCACTGAAAGGGAACCAAAAATGGTTCTTCTACTGCATTGTAACAAAACCCCTCTTTTGGAACCGTTATTTATAAGAGTGTACTAGCTATCACAAGACATCTATATTGGAATTGGCTATTAAAAATCCCACTGCATTCTTAAAAATAACAGTTCTTTATTGGCATCGATGGTTTTGTGAAGCTATAGCATCCATGGAACCTTTGCTGTGACCAAAAATGTGGAAGAAGTCTTTTTAGATTAAAGATTCTTTCATGAACTGTTCACTGAAAGGGGAACCAAAAATGGTTCTTCTATTGCATCCCCTCTTTTGGAACCTTTATTTTTAAGAGTGTGTAGCCAAAAAAAATTAATCCACCACACCAACTGAGCTTGAAAATGTTCAGAATACAGTAACAATCATTAAAACAAAGTGAATCTGAAGTGATTTTAATAGCTGATGTATATTTAGCATTTCCAGGGGTAGTTTAGATTTTAAAAAATAAATAAATAAATAAACCTAAAATAAAGCAAGAAATAAAGAGTCTTGATTAATCTTAATTAAAAAAAAATAATAATTGTAGAAGCTCTGAAAGATTATTTTTTTTTTTTTTTTTTCTGAGCAGCATCTGCCCACACGCTCGTGAGCCATGAACCTCAATGGGTTTAGCTCGAAATGAAATGGATATGAAATATTTACTCAATCAGTATCTCTTAAAGAGATTGGAAAGGCAACAGGATACTGCGGACAGGTGGCACGGCCCCGTTTCAACTCTACACCTGACTGTAGATAAGTGGTAACGTAAGCTGATAACTAGTGCTTTCTGACATCCTGTCCTCTTGGTTTGGCCATTAACAGACTAACGGGGGGGAAGGAAACGACAGAAAATAAACCTAAAACACCAGACCCAAGAGAAACACCTGGAATAACGTGATCAACTTCATTAGCTGGATTGCTTTTGTTTGCATTCAGAGAAAATGCATTAAAGCACAAAACAGTTCCTTTGACTAAAATCACTATTAATTTCCACAATATCAAAGGTTGCATTTCTAATGGAGCGTCAGTGAAGCGGGTTGGATGGAGCGATATCCCATGCTGCCCCTCTCCACTGAGCACATGTCAGGTCTTCTCCAGCATCTCATGGCACACACCTGTTCCTCGGCCTATAATGAAGACAACAGGGGAAGCGAGACGCTACTTCATCTCGCAGAGGACCCTGATGCAACTCAAGGAAACCCTGAGCGATTTGTTTAGACAATGTGACTCGAACCTGCTGCGGTTTGGAATATGTGAGCATCGCTCGCATTTCTGCATCCATCGTCAGCTGCTGCGCCAAGAGACAACAAACGAATGTTGCTAAAACTGACACGCTCTTTTAGCGCTTACTGCCAAGTTATGCTGAGCCATCAAACAAACCCCAGCAGAGGTTTAGTTGGTGCATCTTAAGACTGTCAATGGCAGGCTGTAAGTTTGTTTCTACTAAAAACCATCATCAAGAAAGATCATCACTCTTTGGAAACGTCAGGAAAAAGTAGGGCTGTTCAATTAATCGAAATAAAGTTTCGATTTTGGCCTCTAATGATTATGACAATACTATAATCGAGATAAAGCAATCATTTTGCCCCCTTTCCAGCGGTGTGCTTTCGCTCCTCCATAAAAGCCCAATTTCTCGTGCAAATCAGTAAAATCATGTAACATGACTTTTGCAAAATGGGATGTGCTTGATTTATTAAAGTTGATTAGATTTATTCATGTTTTTAAAATCGCAAAAAAGATAACATGCAAAAATGAGTCAAAATGTGGCGCATAGTGATTATTCATGTAAACCCTTGTTGGTTATGTAATAAATGAACGTAAGCAGTTGAGAATGAAAACACGTGTGTAACAGTATATTGGATCCGTGCAGCTCTTAAAGTGACAGCAGTCTAATATTCCTGCAGTGCTGCTGACTGTGTGCTTAATACTAATCAAACAACAAAAGACAGACAAAATCACTCATTGCTCTTGACTGAAGGACTTTTGTAGCTTTAATAGGAAACAAAGGAAGTTTAATTCTTACAGTGAAGACTATGCTGTTTTATTTTACATTAGATTATTCAATTTCTGTAGTAGGCTGTTAACTGAATACTTTAGACTTGCATTAAAAAAAAAGCACAGTTTGTTTCATTTGTATCTTTTTTTATTCTATTGTATTTGTCCTTTGTTTTTTGTTACTGACAGTTTAATTATTTTTAATGACTTTCTTTCTTCTAATATTAGTTACACTAGTATTCTGTTGTGGTATTGTGACATTTCACTGGTTTCTAAAATGTAGGTGTCATAGCAAGCTTATTTACAGAAAATACATACATACACACACACATATATATAGCTAGCTATCTTTAAATAAAGCATTCATATAAAGTTTTGGTCATACGGCCCAACTCATAATCATGTTAAATAATCATGATTACAATACTGACCAAAATAATCATGATTATGATTTTTCTCATAATCGAGGAGCCCTAGTAAAAAGTAAAAGATGAGATGACACAAATTATGGCTCGACATGAAAACAGATGATGCTGCATTCTTGTGCTTGAGTCTTTTATACAAAAAATTGATTAAAAACGCACCATCCAGTTTCAGTTGTGAACTGAGCAGTTTTGAGAACACTGATCAGCAATATGATGATTTAGGACACATCTTCAGTCCCAATGACCTTCCCTCCCTGCATTTCCTCATTTATTCATTTTGGCAATAATGCAAGAAGCATAAAGCCATTCAACCGGACAAACTACAAATTATAATATCAAAAGGCCATGGTTTGATTCGACAAGTGACGTCTACACTAATATGTCAACGAATGTGACTATGAGCTCATAAACAGGTGGATTTTACACAACCAGTGTGAACTAATGAGCTGGATACTTAGACAGAGATGCTCAGTACTCTTCGACAATTCCCCAAAAATTAGGTCCAGCACACCAGTTTTAGTTTATGGATGCCCAAATATGTTGGCGCCCTATGTAGGCAGCACACTAGGTTTTGAGACACGGCCACAGAGGCTGAGGGCCAATAGCTTAGCAAGAGTAACTCCTGCTTTATAACAATAGAAGACATACGGATAATCTTCATATGCAGCATTATATCCCACAAAAACCCACTTAAAATCCTCCAGGAACATCCATCAGTCGAAAATAAAAACACAAACATCTCATTAAAGATAAAATCCATTCGGTTTCATTACAAATGAGCGTCAGAATGAAGCTAATGATTGATAATGCATCACCGAGCTGCTGAAATTACCCAAATATACAAGTTTACCACAACTAAAGCGAGTTTAACGACCAAAAAACGTGGAAATGCATCCAAAACGTTGCGATTTTGAGCACAAACGCGAAATGTAATAAAGAATAGCCTCATTCGGGTTCACGATGCTAACGTTAGCCGCTTAGCAACACCTGCTTCGTGAGAAAATGATGCTGCGCTTCAATAAAGCGCCGTTTTCATCGTTAAAGTCTCACAAACGCGTGTCGTTATCGTCAGATTTGTTCGTAAACAGTATTCAAACCGCTTAGTTTTAGGTTTAGCAAATAAAAGCAGATGAGGAGAGAAACATCTGGACGCGCCGCATCAATAGAAGCAGAATGAGAAAGAAGCAGCAGAGAAAGAAGCAGCAGCAGCAGATCGACACCGATAAAACCTTCACGATACACAAGATCTTTAGATCTTACTCTAATCATCAAACACAAATCAAAAGCCACAAGCATCATGCAGCGGTTAAACCGTCAACACATTTATAAGCGAGCGGTTAATATGGAAATATTCACCTGGACTAGTGTGAGGATGAGGATGAGGATGGTAGGAAGGTGAGGTAAGGATGGAGCGGAGAGGAGGAGGTTGTTGTTGTTGTTATTGTTGGTGGGTTACAGTCGCCAGGACTACGGTGACTATGGCGCTGCAGCTCAGGGCAACGGTTGCTATAAAGCTCGCCGCGTAAACGAACTTGACGCTGCGGAAAGAGGCGGAGCTTGCGGCGGTTCGCATATAAAGTTCTGCGCGCAACCTAACCTGACGCTGCGGGAAAAGGGGCGGGGCTAGCTTGGTGGCTCTGGTGGTTTGCTGCGTCCCAATTCGCCTACAAGTCTGTCAATGGCATACCTTCCACAGAGAAAATATGCTCGGCAACTAATACATTTTTACTCCCAAATAAAGCAAAGGAAATACTATCCCTGTAACACATTTATTAACAAATTTAGAAAAGACGTCTTAATTTAGAAAATGAAACACACACTGATTTTGTAGCTGTAAATATTCCGAAGACTTCTGGAAGAAGGTATCTATGTTGGTTTCTGATATATTTTATAAAATATTTAAAATAGATGAATCTATGATACTTTTTTTGAATTGTAATACTGGATCAGATGTGATTGATAATAAAGGTGATCATTCTTCTTGGGAAGTTTCATGTACATAAAGCAAAAATAATGTTTATTACTCCCTCTTTTAATTTTTTTCTTTAAAGAACTTAATATATTTTATGACTCATTGATTTCAATCACTAGAAACAAGAAATGTATAAAAACATATCTCATTTTAAAAAATGTTATTTGTAAAATTTAATGATTCACCCCCATGTTATACAGTATGTATCCCCCATTTTTGTTTGTGTTCTGTTTGACGTTAAGTATTGCTTTTTTGAAAGAGGAATAAAAATAAAAAAAATAATAATAATAAAATAAAAGAATGTGTCAATGGCAGGCTGTTAGTTTGTTTCTACTAAAAACCATCGTCAAGAAAGATCATCACTCTTTGGAAACGTCAGGGAAAAAAAACAGGCATAAATACAGATACAGAAATAAAATAATTTTTGCAATGTAGGCTATGTTTGCTAGATGATTACATTTGTTCGTTCTTTGTGGCTGAGAATTGTTCAAACAAAAGAGTATCGTAAGAAATTACTTGCATTTGTTTGGTATAAAGGTTTTAGAAGAAAAAAACAAGTTTGATTTGTAAAGGCTAAGTTGAATTTATTTTAGCATTTAGCTGCACTGCTAGTTCTAGAAACATACATCACATAGAGTATTGCCTTCAAATTTTGTGCCATTAAACAAGATGTTTTGTTAATCATAGAATGTCCATTCATCATCTTTTTCTAAATTTCCTAAAATGTCCAGGTTTTGGCTTTGTTTTTCTAATAAAAGTCTCTCTATTTGCTCTCCTTTAACCGTTCTCTGTAGATCCCACCCACCTTCTCTCGCGCCACGATTGGTCGATTATGTACAATGCCTGCACGCTATTGGTCAAAAGTCCGTGTACGTTGCGTTCATTCGTTTTTTGATTTATTATTGAAAACAGAAACATGAGAAACGGCACCTTTTTCATTTTTCGTTTTTTCAAAAAAACGAAAAAACAAAACTTCGCCTTGATTTTTCGTTTTTACAACCAGGAGTAAAAAATGGATAAATAGCTTGAAGTGGGCAGGAATTAAACGCCCCTTTCTGCGGATTGGTCAAGCAAAGATCAAATGGTGCCGTCATCATGACTCCTTCAATTCCACACTACAGAATAACAGTCCTCCGCTGCTATTTATTGCTGTTTATTGCAACTACATTTAATCTTTCTCTCATCAAACAACCAGACTAACAAATGTCTTGACACAATCCATACTGGGGCAGCGCCTAGACAGGGCTTACTTCTGTGTAAGCATAGATTCTTAATGGTAAATATTAGGTGTATGTTTCAGAATTATGAATGTACCTCGCATCTGCACCCACATTACCCCACAGCCTACTTCTGTGACACGCTGCACATTTTTTTTTAGCTGTCAAGTTTTCAAAATCTGTGGCAAAGCTGCGTGACGCACTGGACAGCGCGGAGCGAATGCATTTACATGATAGTGAAGCCAGACTAGTATCGATTTAAGTGTGAATACACACCAGTCATAACTTTTATTTTAGACAGTACGCTGTTTATTTAATTAATAATGAATTCAGACACTGTTTTAGACGCAAAACAGCATGTTTTATTTGACTCCAAGCACAGGCTCACACTGTGTAGTTTCGTTTCTGAATGAATCCGAGTCTTTGAATAAATCATATAAATGAATGGTTCAGTGACCCGTTTGCTTTGCTCCTGAACGAATCAGAATTTTGAACGACTTGGTTGAATGGATGAATCAATGACTCATTCAGCAACACAACTGTATTGACGTGCCGCCACCTACTGGCGGTGTAACCTTTATAATTCAAATATCCTATCGTTTCATTTCGTCATTCGTTTCATATTTCTGTATTCAAAATGTTTTTGTTTAAAACTTTAATCTCATTACATTATGCAATTGTAACTGCTATGTAAATGCATTTACTGCCCTCTGAGCAGAATTTACTGTGTAAATAAATACATCTAAAATCAACTTAAATGCAGCTTCTGTGCCACAGTGCAAAGATGGCTTTGATTGATACTGATTTAAATTGGCAACACCTATGTCATATTTTTCTAATATTGACTCAATTTAGGAATTTAGCATTAAAGATTACAGACATATTTAATAAAGTTAAAAAAATGCCCTTTTTCTATAAAAGTAAATCAAAAAAAAATAATAATAATAATAAATTATGAACCTTTTTGTGTAGTTTATGTCAATATTACTTCATATAAATATATGTTGTTCTAGTTGATGTCATTCGTAGAGTAGGTAAGGCCCAAAAACTCAAACCCAGGCCTCAGCCACCTAAGTCATAACTTGGTAGTCATTTCTTTGCCTTTTTAAATGTGTGGTATTCCAAACTGGCATCTCAAACCAGTTCACCTTTTTCAGTAAACCTTGACGTCAAACTCTCATGCCAGTAAATTCAATCACTGAAACAACAACACTGAAACAACCAATTTGAGGAACAGATAGCTTGATTTCTATATGTGTAACATGCCAGTCGTATAATAACTTATGATGCATTTGTATAAACGTCTCGATGAAAAAAAAAAAAAAAAAAAAAAAAAACTCATGAAAAACAAATAAATAAAAACAATAGACTGCTGTGTATTCACACTTCGATACTAGTCTGCACTTCACTATCATATAAATGCATTCGCTCTGCGCTGTCCAGTGCGTCACACAGCTTTCGATAACTGGACAGCTAAATAAAATGTGCGAGGTACATTCATATTTCTGAAACATACACCTAATATTTGCCATAAAGAATCTATGCTTACACAGAAGTAAGCCCTGTCTAGGTGCTGCCCCAGTACGGTTTGTGTCAAGACATTTGTTAGTCTGGTTGTTTGAGGAGAGAAAGATGAAATGTAGTTGCAATAAACACTTTAACTATAGCAGCGGAGGACTGTTATTCTGTAGCATGGAATTGAAGGAGACATGATGACGGCACCATTTGATCTTTGCTTGACCAATCCGCAGAAAGGGGCGTTTAATTCCCGCCCACACGTGGAAATCGAATATTCAAGCCTTTTATCCATTTTCTACCCCTGGATGTAAAAACGAAAAATCAAGACGAATTTTTGTTTTATCTTTTTTTTCTTTTTTTTTTTTTTGAAGAAAAAAAAAACAAAAAATGAAAAAGGTGCCGTTTTCTCATGTTTCTGTTTTCAATAATAAATCAAAAATGAATGAACGCAACGTACTACGCTTCAGTCATTGTCTTCAGCAAGTATGAAAACAATAAGAAAACAAAGACAAAACTCGCGCTGCGTCCCAATTCTATGCCATAAAAGTATGTACTCTTTTTGTGTAGAAAAAGTACTTACGTTTGAGTATGTAGCAGAATAGTAAGCAAGCTTTGGGACATACTACTTCCTCATTATTACATCTTTAATGGACACTGTTACGTGCATTCTGTCACTGTCAATCATCTTGTCAGAGTTAGCATTATCCATATTTCGATTAATTTAATTTCCTACCGTACTGGAGAGAAATGAAGAGGCACGTTGATCTGCCATCATGTCGAGAACTCTCTTCATATGTTTGCATAACAATGCCTTTAAAAGTTAATGAACAAACGTATCGTTATAAAAGTTAACAGTGTTGCTTTAGATAACATATAACACGGATAACATTAAATAAATATTTTTTCAACAGGTTAGATATTATTTATCACTCAAAATCCTTTCTCTACCTGTCCGTCGGTCTCGCATATCCGCCATGTTTGTAGTTTTTAAACACTTTTTATGCGTGTTTGTAGTTCTAATCGAACCCTCGTCCACCGCGCAATGTGTTGTGGGCAATATTAGCCATTAGAGTGTGCACACATCTGCACTTCGAATTTCTACCAAAAGCAGTAGACCGTCCGGGAATCTTTGACATATTCTTTTCAACATACTACGATTTGGGACATACTAATTCTGTTTACGAATACTATTTAGGACGGATAGTATGCGAATTGGGACGCAGCAGTTGTTGAGATGAAGCTGACAGCTCAACCGAACTGGAAAGAGTGCGTCGAGTATCTTTGTGGGAGTGTGTATTAATTATATATTTTGTGGTCTTCATTTGCCTAATAAAATACAGTTATTAACATTTCTTGTGTTATCATGAAAGCGTGTATTGTAAAAGAAGTAAATCGTGGGGTGTTCACACACAGTGTGGTAATGCACCAATAGGAGGCACCCGTTGCCATGTGGGCGGGGCTTTCTAAAGCAGGGCCACATTCAAGCTCAAACCGGTGTGCAACGTTTTGCTACAGTTTCCGGGTTGAACGACATGTTTCCTGAAAATGGTGTGCAACTGGGTTTGAGATATGTTTTCTCTTGTTTGGTGGATGTGTCAAAAATGTCAGCCCAATCAGCAGCAACATGTATATATAAACCACACAGTATTAAAGAGACAGCTCGCACACTGATTAATGTAACATAAAAATACATATTTATATATTTTGCTATTGTATTGTGGAGTGACACTTTCATAAAATTTTCTATACTCCTCTGATTATATAACGGTAAATATTACAATATCATAGCACAACAACAGTGATCAGCAATAATGATAAGCCTAATACTCACAATAAAAATAATAAGGTCATATAGATCATAACACATAGGAGGTAAGAAGTGGATTATCCTTCACCTGAAATGTTTGTCTTTTCATCCTGAAATGCGAGGCAAATGTTGGATCACAATAATTAGGAACCACAGTTTCCACAAATTCCACAAAAACATTTATATTCCGAAAACACAAAATACAACGAGTAATTTAAAATGCAGGTAAAAATAAAAAAAAAATAAAAAACTGGAAAATAATTATGGAAAATTCCTTCATATTTACATGTGCTACTAATACGCTGCTTGAAACTATAATTGTTCAGAATGTGTAGTTTTATTAGTTTACTAGCTAATTTAAAAAAAAAAACTTGTAATCTTTCAGAAATGTGTTAGAGTTCAATAATTCAATGTTGTATTTAAAATTAGTTATTTATATTTTAATAGTATATTATGCATTTAGATTATTTTACGAACAAATCTAAATTAATATATATAAAATGTATTTTTTGCTGAGATTTGACGCAGTGACACAATTTTGTGTCGTGATTACTTAATGATGCCACAACATTATTTAGCAACTTTTAGCAACAAATCAACCTTCCTTTGGCAACTTCCCCTAAAAAATTATTTGGCAACACTGTGTGTGCGCGTGTTTGTAGTGGAAATCCAGGAATCAGCCGCATTTTTTTTAATTCTGACCACATCTGCTGAATAAAGAGAATCAGATTGAGTATATTTAAAAACTCTAACTGGCATTCTTAATTACTTTTTAAAACAGGTGTTTTTTTGTGGCAACAACTTTCAAACATGTATGCTTTCCAAAGAAAATATTGAAATGTTAACAAATAGATTGCTGTAGATTAGATCATAACAACAGAGGCTTAAAGAAAAGGCAATAAATGGCAATAAAATAAATTTAAACATTTTATCCAAAAATATACAAAACACACAACCACTGCTGTCATTGATCAGCAATTAAAAAAGATTTTCACAAACTGGACGAGGGTATGTAAACCTCAAAGGCAATTCATGTTCATAGATGATTTTAGTAGATAAAACATTACAAACATATGCTTTATGTATAAATATTTACATCAATATGGCTTTAATATGTGGTAAGTGCATTATTTTTTGTTTATTCATGATTATTTACATATAGTGGCCCCCAAAAAAATTTGCATACTTAAAATATCAAAGCATGTCATTTATTGTACAGAAAGATGCACAAACATGCTTTTTAAAGGAATAGTAACACCCACAAATCTGACATGATTTTCTAATTTTAATGTGAGAGACTTTTTCACTGGATGAAGCGTTATTATGGATTATAGTCTCAGATTTGAGTTAAAATCGTCTTGATGGATTTGTTTCAGCTTTTGTCTTCTCAAGTGATTAACTGATGGACTGGAGTGCTGTGGATTACTTGTGGATTATTGTGATGTTTTTATCAGCTGTTTGGACTCTCATTCTGACGGCACCCATTCACTGCAGAGCATTCATTGCTGAGACACTGATGCAGAGACACATTTCTCCAAACCTGATGAAGAAACAAACTCATCCTAGTCTTGGATGGCTTGAGGATGAGCACATTTCCCTATTTTCATGTTTCATACTTTCATTTTTGGGTGATCTATTCCTTTAAGCTAAACATTTGGCAAAATAAAGTTTGTCTGGTTTAAAATAAAGGTTTTTGATTAAGATGCACAGATAAAGACACTTTGATATTTTATCCAGTGATGGCTTAATGTGGCTTTAAAGTCCAAATACTTCAGGGCATCTGTGCTATACAGTGTATAAAAAAATCCAGTTTCTCCCACTGATTAGGAGTCCATTAGGAAAGTTCTCCCTCAATGATTTAAACAACCTATGCAAGTTGACAAAAATTGCTCAGGTTGATTCGATCCACTTTGGTGGAACAAGTGTTCACCCTTCAGTAAAAACGCATGAGATCCGGCTCGGGCATCTCTCCATGGTCCGGATGTGAAGATAATTGTCCTCCTGCACCGAAGGCACCTGCTCTCCCAAAAACTCTTCCGGTCCGGTTTGGCCGTCAAACACTGCTGTCATAAACACACAGAACCATAAGCATGTGAGTTTCTGCAGTGAGATCATGCTGATTTATAGTATTTGTGACCCGTGCTGGCAAAATGAGCGTGAATGTGCACGGTCTAATTTTGAGCTACAGACCAAAAAAAATGAAAAATGTCGGTTTTGGTCGAATTTGAGGTTTTCACGAAAATGAATTCATTAAGCCCTCGTCTAGCAATCCCAATGCTCCAAATAGTAATTAAACATCAAAAATTATCTTTATTTGTACGTTTTCTGAGAGGAGTACCTTTCTTTTTCTCTGCTCGCTTCTCGCGCTGCTGTTGACTCACATATGAATCGCACAAATAAAGGCGCTTACACCAGCACGCAATCCTGATAAATATACACATAGGCTACTGTATACACAGAATTACAGTATTTAAGTAGGTTATTCACACAAAAATAATCAATTATGTCTTAAGTGAACGTTTGGGGAAAAACATCTGATGTGTAATATTATATTAGATCCGTGCAGTACAGTAGGTATTAATATATAGCCCGTCTGTCTGTTTAATGTTAATCTAACAATAAAAGAAAAGATCGCTGCTCTTGATTGAACTACTTTTGTAGTTTTAATAATCAATTTATTTGTAATGAACACACTAAAGTGATTTTTTTCCCATTTGATTATTTGTTTTTCTTACTTGAATGCTTTTGTTTAGATGTCAAATGTAAAAAAGTAATGTGCTATTTGTTTCCTTATATTTGTTCCACTGTTTGTTTGTTTTTTGCATCTGTTCTTATTTATAATAACAAAAATAAAATAAAAATAGCTATATTGTGATTATTAATATAGTAATGATCATTAAGAATAGAACTGAAGGAAAAGATGCAACGTTGCTAGGTGATTTTGTTTTGGAACATTCAGAAAACTTTAACTCGGTTTTTGTCAGAATAGACTTTGCTGACTATATGTGACCCTGGACCACAAAACCAGTCTTAAGGGTCAATTTTTCGAAATTGAGATTTATACATAATCTGAAAGCTGAATAAATAAGCTTTCCATTGATGTATGGATGTATGTTTGTTACGATAGGACAATATTTGGCTGAGATACAAATATTTGAAAATCTGGAATCTGAGGGTGCAAAAAAATCAAAATATTATTGAGAAAATCACCTTTAAAGTTGTCCAAATTAAGTTCTTAGCAATGCATATTACTAATCAAAAATTAAGTTTTGATATATTTACGGTAGGAAATTTACAAAATATCTTCATGGAACATGATCTTTACTTAATATCCTAATAATTTTTGTCATAAAAGAAAAATCAATAATTTTGACCCGTACAATATATTGTTGGCTATTGCTACAAATATACCTGTGGTACTTATGACTGCTTTTGTGCTCCAGGGTCACATATCGACTTCAAATGGGTGTAGCTCAGTCATTTTTCGTCCGAGTCCAACAAATCATTTTGAGGGTCTTTTAATGGAGAATGTGAAAATAAATATAAATCATTTCTTAAAAATTTGCTCATTGTGACTCATTTTGCCAGCACAGGTCACATTTGTCTGTGTTTTTACCAGTGATGCCTGACAGAGTTCTGTTTAGCAGGTCGAGCTCTGGCTGAGATGCATCTGAGGAACCCAGATTGTCCTCAAACATGGGCATCTGCATCATGGAACAGGAAGTAATATGTTTGGCAGCCTGCGGTGAGTCACCGTATGAAAACGCAGTCTGGGCATCAGCAGAGAAACCTGACGGGTGTTAATGCAAAAAAACATTACGCTATTTGATTATTCACAACACCAAACAACATTACAATCTAGCGTCTGTAATCCAACTACTGCATCCTTCATTTAAATTTCCAGGCTTGAACGGTGTTTCCTCAGGGCGACATTTGAGCTTGAGAAAACTTTATACGATCTGTATGATGAGATTAGTCATGTATTAGATGGATCTATTTTTGACTCCGCCTGACAGACTGCCATCTGTTGCTCTAAGAGTGGAAGGAACAATTTGTGAATCATTCAGTGCTTATCGGTTTGTTCTCCACTTACAGTCATGTCTTAAATATGCATTCTGCATCTGCTTACTGCACATATGGAATATATGTAAATGTGCTTATATATAGTGCTGGACGCCACTCAAATGTGTTGCCAATTATGTTGCTAGGGTGGTGTTATCTGGTTGCTAGGATGGCCACTAGGCTTTTTTTTTTACTGCAAGATTAAAGGGGTGGTCTAATGGATTTTTTCAAAGGCTTGATTGTGTTTATGGGGTGCACAGCAACATGTGTTCATGCTTCGTTTTTAAAAAATCACATTATTTTTCACATATTTTACCTGTATTGTACACTGCTTTTCAGCTAGTATAAAAACGTCTGGTTGACTTCCTGGTTCTGTGAAGGCCCACCCTAAGAAATTCGCAGTGGGCTCTGATTGGTTAGATGGCTCAGTGTGCTGTGATTGGCTAAACCTCCTCTAGTGCACATCTAAACGTCCCACCCCTCACCTCAGCAGCATGTGCTCCGGTCGTATTGTAAACAATTACGTCGTCTATGTTTTTTGTTTGTTGTTTTCTCATACTTTTAGATACGCTGTTATTATGCTGCTTATGTTAGTTTTTAATATACAGTTTTATCATGATTGAAGCTTTAATACAGTACGGCAACCGCATGCATGTCCATGTATAACGCTTCTCATAGCTATGTGAAAATAAGTGTATAAATGGAGCAGTTCATTGTTGGAGCTGAGCTGATGATCTGAATGAGAGAGAGATGCAGAGCAGGAGGACGCAAGGAACAGGATGAGAACCGCTGCTTTAGAACATTAATTTTGAAACTTGTGAATCCATTAGAATCGTTAGAAAACAGAATCGTGATTCATACAGTATATGAATAGATTTTTACGTGCACCCCTAGTTTTCTTCCTCTTCTCTAAAGCTCCGCCCCCTTCGTTGCATGTTCCCGGGGGCGGGGTTTATCTGGGTTTATGATGTCACTAACCTGTTCGCTGTAGGCGATGCTATGCTAATTCTGTAAAAGACAATTTCTCCCTTTGCATTGAACTTTGAGCTCATAGCTACATTAGACATTAACACAAGTTAAAAAGTTGAAATCTTATTATATGACCCCTTTAATCTATATAAAAATGGATATTGCAGCATAGTTTAGTGTGATTGTCTCAAACTTGTAATGAGAAGCACCTACCAACAAGCTTTCCTGCAATTTTCAGTCAGGATAAAAGTTTGAAAATAAAAGAATTAAGACATCTAAAAACATTAGTATTGTTATTTTACAGTTGTAATCTAAAAATTTTATTAATCAGAAAAATTTCTCACTCTGTCTTTGTATAATTACACGTTTTTCTCTATTAAATTACGCTTTTTATCAGAAAAAAAATATTGTTGCTGTAGGTGGTTGTAAAGGTTACTTTACAACGTTTGTGCAAATAAAGCAGTTAAGACATCCATAAAAAGAATACTGTAATTAATTTTATAATAATATGAATAATAATAATATTTTTCTTTTTCTTTTTTTACAGTAAAATATTACAATAGTATTATTTCACTGTAATATTGCAGTGGTACAGTAGTATTTCCAATTTAGTTTTAAATAATTTTTGTATTTTTATTTAATAGTTATAATACTACTACTGCTCTTACCGCTAAAAATATTATCATTATTTATTATTATTTTATCACCATATTGATATCGAATCACAACATTTTGGCCAGTATTTTTATTTTTTTTTTAAATGTCATTTCATATTTTAATTTGCAATTTTATCAGAAATATTGCAATTTATTTATTTTTTCGTACCATGCAGCTCTAGTGTTCTGGTATGCTGCTGTAATTTTTGTAAACAAGTTGCTTTACAAAGTTTGTGCAAAAACGTACAAATATCTCGGTCTCTAGAGATCATTAGTATTTCCAAAACATTTTAATATTTAAAGTCCGTGTAAAGTCAATATTAAATGTGTGTTCTGAGTTTGTCAAACCACAGAAAAATGTTTTATTAACCACTCAGCCAAATTTGAATGATAAAAAACCCTGGCAAGTTAATAAAATAAGGTATCAAAATCTTGAAAAAATAAGCAGTATTCTCTGCTCGCAAACGCTGAGGGCGTGTCCGCTGGCGGCGCTGAAACCACGCCCACTCGCTGAAAGCTGCCGTCTGAATGGATGCTCCCTTTAGCAGCTTAATTCAAATAAGGAGACTGAGCAGTTTTGTAAATCATTGCAACCAGGTAATATGCATTTACGTGACGAGGGCATAGCTAGCAAGCAAACTGTAGACTGTAATACATAACGTTTATGACAGTAACTCGTGATTGAGCAGCGAACCACTGATGCTAATGCGCTCTAGTTATTAATTGTGTTTGACTTGAAGCAGCGCTGTGCAGAAAGATCAGTGTATGATGACAAAGTACCGCGAGAGCGATTCAAAAGCATAAGGAGCTGTCTGCTCTTTATAGCGCTCACTGTACTTTGACACACAGTCACCGTCGGTCAGTGCTGCTTCAAATGGAACACACCTCTTAAATAGTGTTAGGGGAAGGGGGCCATGCTCAGGGACTCCGTTTTGTCATCGAGTCACCATTTTAACCCCGCCCAGAAAATCCTGAACATGAAAATGGTGAAAAACTGTTTAACGGTCTAACTTCACAATTAAGTACTACATAGTTCACAGTCTTTGTAGCATGTTTCAGCAATGCATTTCTAACATTTATAATGTGTTTAGAAACAATTATCAGAATTGACTTTACACGGACTTTAAGCACAATTAAATGTAGAAACTTAATTTGAGGAACACAGTAACCAACCATACTTTAATTTACAATATCATTGTATTTTTTAGATGAAACAGATAAGGATATAGAAGAAAACAGGCAAGTACTGTCAGGGTGGGATGTCCTGGGATGGCTGGAGTATCTGGGGAGTTTGTGAGTGTTTTGGCCCAGCGTGTGGTGAGATGACAGGGGCACTGAAGGACCGGAGGACATCTGATGCGACACAGGAACCCTAAACCTGAGAGATCAGATGCTTTTACTACAATAAACCATATATCTGTATTAAACCTAGGCAGCAGTTTAATGCATTTTAAAGAAATACAGTAGTTCAGTGGAAATTGTCATAATTTTACTAAATTAAAGAAAGTGTTTATCTAATAGTATGCTAACTGTTATGATATATTTATGGTGCTTTGTTATTGTTTTTTGGTTCTTGACAGCAATCCACTTCCATTGAAAAAATCAAGTCACCTTTGTTTCTACAGCGCTTTACATAGTACAGACTATTTCAAAGCAGCTTCACAGTAACAAACTGGAAAATAACAGTATAGTGCAACCTTTATTAAATTTGAGACCAATTTAAATTCTGCCATAAAGCAGCTCTACAGAAGACAATAGTGTCAATATTCAGATCAATTTGATTCAGTGTTGTTTCAGTTCGGTTCAATAAATGTTTCAAAGTTGCAAAATTCATCAATTATGGAACTAATTCATTTGGCGAGGTACTCAAACTTCATCAGAAATGGAAAAAAAAAAACAGGCTTAGTTGGAGAACTGGCCTAAATGAACGAACACTGTGTGATTTATGATTCTAGACTGCATCTCAAGTCAGATTTGTGGAATGATACTATTTTTGTATCCAGCTCTGAAATAACAACATGAATGTTTCATTTAAACAAGTATGGGTTGACAATGAGTAATTTTGCCTGAATTGTACCTTTAAAAGTCACAAAATGCATTTTTTAAATTTTTATTTTATAATGTTTCCTGAGGTGCACTTATAATCTCAGTATGTTTTTTCTCTATCATAATTGAGATATAAATGGCCATTTTCTACCCTGAATTTAGCCTCTGATTTGAAGGCTAAATTGTTGGAAGGGGCGCATCTGCTGTCAGACTTCAAATGAAACTCCCGCTGATATGATTAGCTAACATCTATGAATATGAAATGAGCAATACATGTGGAACTCTCTGGAAATTTTTACTGTTTTTACTGTAATCAGCCAAGATGAACTAATGGAGAAAAGTGTTAATTATAGCATTCTGTCTACTCCCATCGCATCAAAGATTGCAGCGCTGCACTGTAGAAGAACCATAGACTGTAAAAAAAAAAGATGGACGATGCGACCCCACTTCCTTCCACTGTAGAAAAGTGAAGCCAAAACATCCCATGCTGGGAGTCTGCACAGTAGTGATTCATTTATAGTCAGCGTCTGCACAGTAGTGATTCATTTGGAGCCTGAGTCTGTGCAGTAGTGATTCATTTGGAGCCTGAGTCTGTGCAGTAGTGATTCATTTGGAGCCTGAGTCTGTGCAGTAGTGATTCATTTGGAGCCTGAGTCTGTGCAGTAGTGATTCATTTGGAGCCTGAGTCTGCACAGTAGTGATTTGTTTGGAACTCGAGTCTGCGCAGTATTGATTCATTTGAACCCCAAGTCTGTGCAGTAGTGATTAATTTTGAGCCTGAGTCTGTGCAGTAGTGATTCATTTGGAGCCTGAGTCTGCACAGTAGTGATTCATTTAGAGCCAGAGTCTGTGCAATTTTGATTCATTTGGAACCCGAGTCTGCGCAGTATTGATTCAAAAAAAAAAAAAAAAGTAGAAGAACCATAGACTGTAAAAAAAAGATGGACGATGCGACCCCACTTCCTTCCACTACAGAAAAGTGAAGCCAAAACATCCCATGCTGGGAGTCTGCACAGTAGTGATTCATTTAGAGTCAGCGTCTGCACAGTAGTGATTAATTTTGAGCCTGAGTCTGTGCAGTAGTGATTCATTTGGAGCCTGAGTCTGCACAGTAGTGATTCATTTAGAGCCAGAGTCTGTGCAATTTTGATTCATTTGGAACCCGAGTCTGCGCAGTATTGATTCAAAAAAAACAAAAAAAAGTAGAAGAACCATAGACTGTAAAAAAAAAGATGGACGATGCGACCCCACTTCCTTCCACTACAGAAAAGTGAAGCCAAAACATCCCATGCTGGGAGTCTGCACAGTAGTGATTCATTTAGAGTCAGCGTCTGCACAGTAGTGATTCATTTAGAGTCAGCGTCTGCACAGTAGTGATTCATTTGGAGCCTGAGTCTGTGCAGTAGTGATTCATTTGGAGCCTGAGTCTGCACAGTAGTGATTCATTTAGAGCCAGAGTCTGTGCAATTTTGATTCATTTGGAACCCGAGTCTGCGCAGTATTGATTCAAAAAAAAAAAAAAGTTTGCGTCCAGCTTCCTCTGAAATAACATCGTGGACGTTCTACTAAAAACTTCACTTGATGTTTTTCCACATTGGATTAAACCAATACATTTTGCCTGAATTGTACCTTTTAAGTTCAAGCATACTGATTCATAATTTCCAAATGATTGATTTAGTTTTCAGTGATATCAATGACACTCTTTCAGCGCTCCGTTTCTAACAGGTGTCCAAAGCAGCATTGTGTTTATTCCTGGATGTAAATAATGCATCAGAACAGTGGCACAGAAACAGACGAACTGCTTTTAACAGAGAATATGGGGTCAGAGGTATTTCACAACTGATTAAGCACAAAGTGAGGTAATTATTGCCTGGGTATTTCTCGCATTTTATGATTCTCTTATTGAATTCCTGCTGCTCTCTGTTCGGTGGCTATAGCGTCGGCTAAAGCAGGACCAATGAGGCAGGTCAGGTCTCGATCCCACAAGTCGATTGTGTTCCTTGGATCCTGTGGCGCATGGCGTGCCTACCACCAATCGCGAGCGGCGAGAAGCCACGCATCTGCTTCCAGAAAGGCAGAAAGGGTTCCTCTCTGTGCCTTTGAAGTGAAGGAATGGGCATCCAAAAATATAAACCTCTTGCCACAGCAGACGTGTAAAACACACAAAAGCGCAGTGGAGCCTTTCAGCAGAGAAAAGCCTGCTTTATTTGAATCAGATTATTGCGACTACGAACTCGCAGCCATAAAGCCATGACAACCAGGAACGCATTTGTCGCAGATCAGAGAGAAAGAAAAGACGCTTTTGAATCGGTCACAGCGATTCACTCCGCCAAGGGAAACTCCGAATGAATGTCAACTAGACAGTGATTCAGTTTGTGGCAACTTACTCGATTGAGCTTCGACCAAAAACATCGTGATAGGAAAAAAACATACGGCATTCAGCGGATTATTAGACTCGATTCATCAAGCTTGAAAGGAGCGTCACAGACACTGGCACATAGAAGGGATGCCAGCTTGGTGTTGCGGCTAACCTGTCTTTCAGCGCTCAGATCTTTGAGTGAATACAAATGTACCTTCATTTTCTCCAGTCATAGATGCATGAACGACCGTCTTTTCTCCTTTTTCTTTTCTTTCAGACTTGGAGTGAACTTGCTTGCAATTTTGAGCCCAGCAGGGACGTTACAGAGGAAAGAGGCTGCTGTGATTCTCAAGGCAGCGAAACTCTCACATGCACTCATTTGTTATAACGACAGCGAGGAAATCGAATGTAGTTATTGTTTCCTTCAAAATGAGCAGATTATTACTCAATTGATAAGTTAAATGAGTAAAATCTAGATCTGTAATATTTTTTTGTGAACATTTCACTTACATAGTATTATACTGAAAAAGCTTGCTTGACGTTCAAGTCAAAATTTACTTTATTTACTCTCTTAATTCATCAGTGCATGTTTTTCTAAAAGGAAAAGTGTTTGTCTTTATGATCTTTCATTCAGCATTATCGTTAACTAAAACCATAAAAAAGTGTTACTTAATTTTTTTTAACTGAAATAAAAATAAAAAAACTTTAAAAAATTAACTTAAATTTTTTAACTTATTCTATTTCAACTAGTTTTCAAGGCAACATTTCAAAAATAACTAAAAAAAAAACTAAATACTATATAGACAAATAAATAAATAAATACAGGTAACAGAAAACAACAAAATTACAAAAATTAACAAATTATAGTGCAAGCAGAATTTAAAAATAAAATCTAATCAAATATGTTAACAAAAACTATAATAGCATATCATTGATATTAAAATTAATAGTGGTTTTGTATTTAATTTAATGTTTAATGTAAGGCCACATAGGTAGGGAAAATGAATCTTAAAGTTGTGATTGTCACGGTGCACACAAGGGAATCGAGGAGACGAGAGGTAAACTTCAAAATAACAGTCTTTAATCCAAAATAAACAGAGCAAAACAAGGCAGGACTGAGACACGGAGTGTAACGAGTAGACCAGACGAAACAGAACTGAACAGACAGGAACTTAAGTACACAGGATAAAACTAGATAATTAATCAAACACAGCTGGGGACTAATAAACTAATAAAGAAACAATAAAGACAGGAACAGGAACATAACCAAATATGGGCATACATGAGGGAAAACTAAGTCTAGGGGAGCACGAGACAGAAAACTACAACACCAGACAGGACACAGGTCTGACAGTACTCCCCCCTCCCAGAAGGCGCGTCCACGCACCTCCTAACATCCAATCGGACTATCCAAGATGGCGGCGCGACCAGACGCAGCGGCTTCTCCGGATCCCAAAGACGGTGCTTTTATGTCTTTTAATGTCGTCTGTTCGTCTCCAAATAGTGTCAATTTACCGCTAATTCATCGGGAGATCACTCCGGGATACATCTATAATCGCCAAAGCCTTTTGGATATCGACAACACATACAAACACAAACTCAAAAAAAGAGGCCTTTGTTTACTACTGGAGCCGGACCTCGAGACCGAGACCGCGGCCTCGCCTACTGACGCTACCCGCACAAGGCGGCGTCGCAAGCGGTGTGAGAGAGGACGGAAGCGCGGTAAGCACGGAGGTATACGAGCTAGGCTGAGGGCTAACCCCAGAAGACCGGCTCTTCCAACACTCATGCTCTCAAACGTTCGCTCTCTGGAAAACAAACTGGACTTAATTCAACTCAGTCGATCTACACAGCATGAGGCAAGGGATTGTTGTGTGTTTGTTTTCACTGAAACATGGCTAAACGACAACATCCCGGACTCCGCCATTCAGCTGCATGGCCTAACCTGCTACCGAGCGGACAGAGATTCATCACTGTCTGGTAAGACTCGCGGGGGTGGCTTGTGT
Organism: Spinibarbus caldwelli; assembly: GCA_039654775.1. NCBI lineage: Eukaryota > Metazoa > Chordata > Actinopteri > Cypriniformes > Cyprinidae > Spinibarbus > Spinibarbus caldwelli. The sequence goes on from CM077267.1 coordinate 745,931, forward strand.
GTTTACGTCAACAAAAAATGGTGTAACAATGCTGCGGTAGTATCTAAACACTGTTCATCACTGGTGGAGTTTATGGTTGTGAAGTGTCGACCGTTCTATCTGCGGGAGTTCACGGCCATTGTTATTGTCGCGGTTTACATTCCTCCGTGTGCAAACGCAAAGGACGCGCTTCGCGAGCTGTACAGCGCCATCAGCGAACAACAAACAAATAACCCCGAAGGCTTTTTCATCATAGCCGGTGACTTCAACCACGCAAACTTAAAGACAGTTTTGCCAAAGTTCTACCAACATGTGAACTTTGCAACAAGGGGAAACAACACACTGGACTTTGTTTACACAACAGTTAAGAACGCATACAAAGCCGTACCCCGCCCCCACCTCGGGTACTCGGACCACATCTCTGTTATGCTAATCCCAGCATATAGCCCACTTCTCAAACTCACCAAACCGGTTCAAAAGCAGATCACAGTATGGCCAGAAAATGCTACCTCTGCACTGCAGGACTGCTTCCAGGACACAGACTGGAACATGTTTAAAGAGGCAGCCACTTACAACAACCACACAGACCTACAGGAGTACACTGAAACTGTGACTGCTTACATCAAAAAGTGCACAGATGATGTGACAGTCACAAAGACCATCACCACACGCGCCAACCAGAAGCCATGGATGACAGCAGAGGTTCGTGGGCTGCTAAAGACCAGAGATGAAGCTTTCAGATCAGGAGATAAAGCAGCCCTCAAAACAGCAAGAGCCAATCTGTCCCGCAGCATCAAAAATGCAAAACGGTCATATGCTCAAAAAATCAACAATCACTTCACAGACAGCAGAGACACACGGAGTCTGTGGCAAGCCATTCAGACCATCACAGACTACAAGCCCCCGCCACAGGCCTGTGATGATGACACATCCCTCCCAGATACACTCAACCACTTTTATTCACGGTTTGAAATGCAGAATGACACACCTGCACAAAAACTGCCCACACCTCCCAACGACCAGGCGCTCTGTCTGTCTCCAGCCGACGTAAGGAAGACCCTATCTAGGATTAACCCACGCAAGGCTGCGGGTCCCGACAACATACCTGGCCGTGTACTGAAAGACTGTGCTGTACAGCTGACAGATGTCCTAACAGATATCTTCAACACCTCGCTGAGCCAGGCAGTCGTCCCCACATGTCTCAAATCCACAACAATCATACCGGTACCAAAGAAATCACCTGTGTCCTGTCTAAATGACTACCGTCCCATAGCACTGACTCCAATCATAATGAAGTGCTTTGAGAGGTTAGTCATGCACAACATCAAAACCAGCCTCCCCAACACACTCGATCCGCTCCAGTTTGCATATCGTCCAAACCGCTCCACAGACGATGCAATTTCCTCCACCCTCCACCTGGCTCTTACCCACCTAAAAAATAAAGACTCTTATGTTAGAATGCTGTTCATTGACTTCAGCTCAGCATTCAACACAATAATCCCACAACAGCTCACAAATAAACTAAACCTACTGGGCCTTAACAATTCCCTCTGTAATTGGATTCTGGACTTTCTAACCGGAAGACCTCAGTCAGTCCGTGTCGGCCACAACACCTCGAGCACTACCACACTGAGCACAGGTGCCCCACAAGGCTGTGTGCTCAGCCCGCTGCTCTTCACTCTGCTGACCCACGACTGCACTGCCAAGTTCAGCTCCAACCACATCATCAAGTTCGCTGATGACACAACAGTGGTAGGTCTCATCAGCAACAACGATGAAACGCACTACAGAGAGGAAGTGACACAGCTGGCTGAATGGTGTGGTGCAAACAACCTGTCCCTCAATGTGGAGAAGACAAAGGAGGTTGTGATGGACTCCGCTGATCACCCCCCACTGACCATCGACAGCTCGCCTGTGGAGAGAGTCAGCAGCACTAAATTCCTGGGGGTGCACATCACAGAGGACCTCACCTGGACCACCAACACCATGTCACTCTCCAAGAAGGCACAACAGCGCCTACACTTCCTCCGCCGGCTGAAAAGAGCAAGTCTCCCTCCACCCATCCTCACCACTTTCTACAGGGGCACCATTGAGAGTGTGCTGACCAGCTGCATCACTGTCTGGTACGGGAACTGTACTGCAGCAGACCGCAAGACCCTCCAGCGGACAGTGAACACAGCTGCAAGGATCATCGGTGCCCCTCTCCCCTCCATCCTGGACATTTTCCTCAAACGATGCTCCAGCAAAGCCAACAGTATCGTAAAGGACTCCACACACCCCTCCCACAGTCTCTTCCAGCTCCTACCATCAGGTAGACGGTACCGGAGCATCAGAGCCCGCTCTGCCAGACTGCTCAACAGCTTTTTCCCCCAGGCTGTGAGAGCCCTGAACTCAAGTCACCCCGCCCCTCTCTGAATCCCCATACAAACCCCCTACCTCCTGAAACATGGACAATCTGGAACTTATGGAACTTTGTTTGTGCAATCGAAGAGTGCTACAGGTGAGTGGGCCTGTACAAACCACCTATAGTAGCACACTCTCTTCCTCTATGCGCACTAGTCACTTTTCACACACACTGCTGTGTGCACACAAATCCCACAAAAAGACTCAGTAATATCAGTAATATATGTATGTTTACATGCTCATGCACTACAAATCATCCTGCACTGTTCCCCAGCCAGCTGCTTGAACTCACATTGTCTCTCTTTGCACATGTACAGTATTTATCTGAAGCATTCGTATAGTTTGTATAGTTTGTATTTTTTAGTTTATGTATAGGTAAATTTTTTATATAGATAGTATATTTATAGTCAAAATCTATCAGTAGGATAGTTTGTGTATAGGTTTATATTGTTTTACTTCATTGCTGTATGCCTGTATTTATGTAGCACCGTGGTCCTGTGAGGCACGACATTTCGTTCCACTGTATGCCCCCGCATGTAGCGGAATGACAATAAAGCTCAACTCAACTCAACTCAACTCAACTCAATGGGGAGGGGGGGTTGGCACTCTGGAGGCCCCTCAGGACAGACACGGGGGAGGCTTCCAGGACGGATCAGGGTACTCCGGAGCCATGGCGGAGCTGGGTGCTCTGGAGGCCATGGCTGAGCTGGGAGCTCTGGAGACAGTCTTCGTGGCCGTGGCCTCATCCTTCGCCCCGACCTCTACGACCAGATCCTATTAGCCCCCCCCCCCAAATAACTTGGGGAGAAATTGGGGTTAAATTCAGGAACAGGAGCCCTCCGTGGGCTAAACTCAGAATAAGAGCCCTCCTTAGGCTAAACCCAGGTAAAGGAACCCTCCTTGGGCTAAACTTAGGAACAGGAGCCCTCCCTGGTCTAAACTCAGGAATAAGAGCCCTCCTTGGGCTAAACTCATTAACAAGAGCCCTCCTTGGGCTAAACTCAGGAACAGGAACCCTCCTCCGGGCTATCCACAGGAACAGGAGCCCACTTAGGGCTAGGCTCTAAGTGGCTCTAGCCTCTATGCCCTCTCTGGGCATGACGAGAGCACAACAGCCCTCCTTGGGCTGGAACGTGGAGTCAGGGGCCCTCTCAGGGGTGATCTCAGGAACCGCTTCCATTGAGGCAACAAGAGAACCCCAACAGACAAGGTTGATTAAAACTGTTCCTGTGGACAATACTTTAGGGGACACGAGAAGACTCTGGTCAGGGGCTGGAGCCTGCACTGGACTCTTGGTCAGGGGCTGGAGCCTGCACTGGACTCTCTGGAACTGGGAACGGCACACCTGGCCGAAAACTGGGAAACCGGATCCACTGGAGCAAACTTTGGAACTGAAGTGAGCCGCAGCCGGGGGCTTGACATCGGAGCGGCCGGCAGGCTTGAGGGAGCCGCAGCCGGCGGCATCACTTCGGAACGACCGGCGGGCTTGAGGGAGACGCAGCGGGAGGCTTCACTTCGGAACGACCGGCGGGCTTGAGGGAGCCACAGCGGGAGGCTTGACTTCGGAACGGCCAGCGGGTTTGAGGGAGCTGCAGCCAGCGGCTTGACTTCGGAACGACTGGTGGGCTTGAGGGAGCCGCAGCGGGAAGCTTGACTTCGGAACGACCGGCGGGCTTGATGGAGCCGCAGCCGGCGACTTCGGAACGACCGGTGGGCTTGAGGGAGCCACAGCCGGCGGCTTGACTTCGGAACAACTGGCGTGCTTGAGGGAGCCGCAGCGGGAAGCTTGACTTCGGAACGACCGGCGGGCTTGAGGGAGCCACAGCGGGAGGCTTGACTTCGGAACGGCCAGCGGGTTTGAGGGAGCTGCAGCCAGCGGCTTGACTTCGGAACGACTGGTGGGCTTGAGGGAGCCGCAGCGGGAAGCTTGACTTCGGAACGACCGGCGGGCTTGATGGAGCCGCAGCCGGCGACTTCGGAACGACCGGTGGGCTTGAGGGAGCCACAGCCGGCGGCTTGACTTCGGAACAACTGGCGTGCTTGAGGGAGCCGCAGCGGGAAGCTTGACTTCGGAACGACCGGCGGGCTTGATGGAGCCGCAGCCGGCGACTTGACTTCGGAACGACCGGTGGGCTTGAGGGAGCCACAGCCGGCGGCTTGACTTTGGAACAGCCGGCGGGCTTGAAGGAGCCGAAGCCAGCGGGCTTGAGCGAGCGGCGGCCCGCAAACTTGATTTTGGATCAGCTGGCGTACTTGACTGATGAGCGGCCGGCGGGCTTGGGTTAGCCGCAGCCGGCAGGCTGGACAGATGAACGGTCAGTGAACTTGACAGATGAACGGCCGGTGAACTTGACTGCCGAGCGGCCAGCGGGCTTGAGTTAGCCGCAGCCGGCGGGCTTGACAGATGAACAGCTGGCGAACTAGACAGATGAGCTCGCGGCGATCCCGCCGAACTCCCACGCTTAGCTTTAGCGGGCTTGGGCGGAATGGCGAGTGGCCACTTCCATGCCGCGGGGGAGAACAAAAACAAAACAGAAAACAAAAGACTTTAAAAACCGGAAAACAAACCGGGTGAATGGCCGCCACTTACTGTTTTGGTCTGGTCTTCTGTCACGGTGCACACAAGGGAATCGAGGAGACGAGAGGTAAACTTCAAAACAACAGTCTTTAATACAAAATAAACAGGGCAAAACAAGGCAGGACTGAAACACACAGAGGGAAAACTAAGTCTAGGGGAGCACGAGACAGAAAACTACAACACCAGACAGGACACAGGTCTGACAGTGATGAAACGGAAATAGCGACAATCTTTTGTATTTTCACGCACATCCAAGTGTACTGGATTATTGAAAAAAAAAAAAAAAGTAGGATGGGACTTGGTTCCATCTGTCGGTTGTTGATTGGATGTCGAGATGTGGGCGTGGCTCTCAAAAGAGCTTGGAGGGGTGGAGCTTAAGAGCAATTATTGGAGAAAACCAGCATACATCAGCAGAGACAAGATCTAGTTCTGACTTTCTGATTAAACATTACAAGCTCAAAACAAATTAAATTTGTTTTGATGTTTTTTAAATTTGTTTTGATGTTTAATGTTTTTAAAATGAAACATGCATGGATGAATTGTTTGCAATAAGATTAATGCATTTAGAAAATAAATAGGGTGAATTAATTTCATGCCAACTTTGAGCAGTAATATTATAGCTAAATCCAGTCAAAATCCTCATGAATAACATCAAGTCCTGCCATATGTTAGTTCCCACTCAATATTCTTTTTCACTTTCACAGAAGTTAAATGCTGTGACTCGTGCATTTAAAAACATCTGATGTCATTAATTGAAAACTGATCATGTTTTTCTACCTATTGTTCCCCTGTAAGGGTGGCAGCTGCATGTGGGCTCCGTTTGGGGTCTGAAGGCTCTGATGGGTCTGTGGACCGGCTGGGATCTGCATGGGGCTCTGCAGGGTGTTTGTTTGGCTGGGCTGGTTCAGGGTGAACACTTGCACATTGACAGAAGACAAAACAGAAAATCATCACTCTTGAGTCAAACAGTGGTAAGATTAGATGTCATTAGCCATCACTAGAATGAAAAACAACTAAATAACCAAAATATACTGAAAGCTTCTAAGGGCCTGTTTACACAGAATGCATTTTTGCCTTACACTGCGCTGCTTTTCCAATGTTTTTCTATGTGAACGTGCACTAAAATGACATATTTGATCGTAACATTTGCAACTTTTGCAACATCTTGCACTGTTCTAAAATCACTGTTAGTTAAAAGAATTTAATTTAAAAAACGCATGTCTAGACAAGATACAAGTGAATATGGTAAAACAAACAAAAAAAATGTACAAATAGATATAACCATACTTCCCTAATTTAAGGATTACAAACACAAGTATTACAAGTTTTCTGAAATGTTATGTTAAAATATGGAAATGAGGCAATATTTAATTAAATATGCACTAATTTGCATGCATTTCCAGAACATAAACTGATTATTGGATAAGTCCAGATTCAAAATTCTTGTTTGATTTAGTTGACATATTAGAGTTTTTCCATAATTCATAAATCAGAAAATTCTGTCAACAGACAGAAAACAAATACAATTTCACCATGTTTTTAGGAATAAAATGTTGTATAAATCAGCGCAGATGATATATGAACAAAAAACCTTCAAAATATAGATTGGAATAAAACGGTAAAGTTTGGTGCATGTAAGAGAAAAAAAAAATAGATTGGAACTGAGATACAGTCACAAATAGATAAAGTGCAATAAAAGAAACACTCAAAAGTGTGTTTTGGGTGTTTTCTTTCCACTAGTCTGAAAGACGAGACATGATATGGAAGCAAAATGGAGCAAAAACTGACGAGTGCATGAAAACACAATGTTTCAATTAACACAAAGTGTTAATAAGTGTTTCATACCAGTATAGGGATCATTAGTGGGTGACTGGTGCTTGGTCTCAATCAGGTCCAGTGGCGCGAGGCTGTGCTGCAGCGGCTGAACTGTCAAACACTCAGTGAGTCCGGCCTGAATGAGATCTGTGCTGCGTCTCAACTACATCACATCAAACACAGTCACGTTCATTCACACTCAAATCAACATGAAACGCTTTCACAACTGATTCTGAGTGATTGAGGGTGGAGTTTATGCAAAAACTTTACTTAAAGCCTTTATATACAATGCATTATGAAAGTAGTTTTAATGCATTAATTATGCCTTGTAATCACCTTATATTGCACTGTATGATCATATATATTTATTTATTTATTGCATTAAAACATGACAAAGAAACCTTGAAATATATAATGAATTTTAACTTTGGTTAAAATTATTTATGAAATGATATAATGCATTACAACATACATTATTAATACCTTAATAAAGCATTATACATAAATGCTTTAAATGTTACAGATTTTATCTGAGAAACTGATTGGACTGTAAAATAAAAGTAGATTTTTTGAAACTGTAAATAGATTATTAGAGTACATTTTACAAGAAAATACTATTTCAGTCTTTCTATCTAAAAAATCTCACATTTAATTATGTTACTTGCCCTTTCCATGTAATTATCTGTGAAATTCAAATGCAATTTCTGAGTGAAAATTGTTTCTAAAAAAATAAAAAATTTGTGTGCACCAGTTAGGATATAGAACTGAAAGTGAATTTTATGCTAAAACTAAGTGTAAATATCTTTTGCAGCTTAGATTATTTAAGAAAACAATTATCTAAATTATATATTTGGAATAACATGCACCAATGAATCGTTCACAATAAGACCAAAAAAGCAATTTGATTTCATGCTGACTTAAGAACTGCTTTTACTTTCCAAATGATATTAAAGCAAATAGATGACAACAAGTGGAGATAATTGGCTCCTAATCTTTTGCTTAATTGAGCTGAATATACAGTAATTAATCATGAGCATATGGTTTAATATCACAGCTTAAAATATCGCTGCGTTTGGAGCTCTCGACCTGCGTGATTATATTTAGCGTGTCTAATAATACAGTATATTCTGAGTAATTCATAATAATCACAGGTGAGAATGAAATGAACGTACACACACTGGACAGATCATGTACAAGCAGAGGCGCAGGTTGACGTGCTGCACTATTTTTTCTCTCCCAGAAACGTCTACCTGAGGAATCTGTATCTATGGTGACGTGACCTTTATTTTGTTCCTCTGTGATAATGAACGGCTCCTACACAAGCCTGCTAACAAGTTACAAGTTTAGAGACTTCATTATCAACACCCCTCTTGACAAATGCTACGCAGTTAGTCACAAACGAACAACTCTGTGTTCGTTCTTTGTGAGACAATGCTTGTGTTGTACAATCATAGTTCACACAAAAACCTTCATGTCTTTCCAGACCTACATGCTTTTGTATTTTTTTGTCTGTGGAACACAAAAGCATCATTTTTGAAGTCTTTGTTTATATACAAAGATTTGGACAAAGGACAAAAAACACCATAAAAAAAAGAGGCTGCATTTATTTGATTAAAAATACAGTAAAAATTGCGATATATTATTGTAATTTAAAATAGCTGTTTTCTATGTGAATATCTGTTAAACTGTAATTTATTTCTGTGATCAAAGCTGAATTTTCAGCATCATTACTCCAGTCTTCAGTGTCACATGATCTTCAGAAATCACTCTAATATTATGATTCACAGATGAATATAAAGTTCAAAAGAACAGCATTTATTTGAAATAGAAATCTTTCGTAACATTATAAAAATGTATTTACTGTCACTTTTGACCAATTTAATGCATCCTTGATGAATAAAAGTATTATTTTTTTCCACTTTAATTTAACTTATCACAACTTATGGATGTGTATTACTATTTTCAACGCTCATAATAATCAGAAATGTTTCTTGAGCAGCAAATCAGCATATTAGAATGATTTCTGAAGGATCATGTGACTGAAGACTGGAGTAATGATGCTGAAAATTCAGCTGTGCATCACAGAAATAAATTACAGTTTAACAGATATTCACATAGAAAACAGCTTTTTTAAACTGTAATAATATTCCACATTTTTTTACTGCATTTTTAATCAAATAAATACAGCACTTGGTGAGCAGAAGAGACTTCTTTCAACCATCTTAATTATTCCAAACTTATGACTGTAAGTGCTCCTTTCAAATCTTCTGAAGACAAATAATAGAAAAAACAAAGGAAATTTAAATTTTCCTTTTTGTGGTGCATGAAAAAACAGATCAGTATCAGAGTTTGGAAAGACTTCTGCTTTTGTCTGATAAGTGTTTTGATGATTCTTGTACCTTCTTCCGGGCCTGTTGCTCCTTTAAGGAGTGTGATTTGACGTGTTTGCGCAGAGAGCTGGGGTCTGTATAGCGCTTCCCACAGCCCTGGATCTGACACGCGTAGGGTTTCTGCAGAGACACAACCTGTTAGTGCACACTCTTGTTTGCAGGTGTGTCGCGTGGGAGTGTTAAAGTGAGGATAGACTGGAAACTGTTGTGCATGGCTTCATGAGGTTTTTGGGCTGCACTCACCGTATCGACGTGCGTGCGCTGATGTTTTGCGCGATCGCTGGAGTTGCTGAAGGCTTTCTGACAGCCAAGGTGTTGACACACATAGGGTTTCTCACCTGTGTGGCTCCTCAGATGGATTTTCAGGTTCTCCAGACGAGAAAACGCCTTCTGACAGCCCTTAAACTGAAGATAGAGTTAAGATACAATATGATGAAAAGGTTAGACAAGTCAAAGTGGATGGATGGATGGATGGATAGATAAATAGATAGATAGATAGCTAGATGGCTAGCTAGCTAGACAGACAGACAGACAGACAGACAGACAGACAGATAGATAGATAGATAGATAGATAGATAATATACACAAATATACACATATACTCATAATCACAATTATTTTGGTCAGTATTGTAATCATGATTATTTAACATGATTATGAGTTGGCCATCTGACCCACTTTTGTTTTTTAATGCAAGTCTAAAGTATTCATTTAACAGCGTGCTACAGAAATTGAATAATCTAATGTAAAATAAAACCACATACTGTAGTCTTGACTGTAAGTATTAAACTTCCTTATTAAAGCTAAAAATCCTTCAGAAGGCTTTCTGACAGCCAAGGTGTTGACACACATAGGGTTTTTCGCCTGTGTGGCTCCTCAGATGGAGTTTCAGGTTCTCCAGACAGGAAAAGACAGCCCTTCTGACAGCCCTCAAACTGAAGTTAGAGTTAAGAAACGATATAATAAAAAGGTTAGACATGTCAGAGTGAACAGTTGAACCTTCTCTCTGGACTACATGACACAGATTGACCAGGAGGGGTCAGTGTTCTGCTGCTCAAATGACCAGTTTATGTCTCATCACAAGCTCCCATTACAGTGCACTGATTGTAAATGAACAGATCCGATGCATAACTCTGGAGACCTTGATGCAATTTCCCTCAAATTTCACTCTTGGCTTCCAGTTGTGTGCCATTTCACGGTCCCTCTGCTTATTTTGTGCTGTCTTCATTAGATTAAACCAACACTATTCTCTGTGCAGTTATTATTATGCATTATTAAATAAGCTAATTAAAAAAGAAAAAATGTAGGAACAACAGTAGGTGACATGTTTTCATCTGTTCTCCTGGATGATGATCTGTGGAGCTCAGTGTGAACTCAGCGGTCAGCTGCGCGTCATGCTTAACAAGGCTTCATGCTTTCACGCTTAGTCATAGTTTTCAAGAATGTGTCTAAAGGTGTGTAATAGTTAATTCCAGATGATGATGCCATTTTAGATGAGCATTTGCTGTGTAAAAACATCATCACAGGGGAGATGATATTAGGCAACCATAAGCTGTTGCCCTATATGGCCTATATAATGACAATATATGTCTATATATCATCAAATTATCATATATATCATAAAACACAGATACGCATTATTGTAATATACAATAATTTTTGTTAAAAACTATATATATATATATATATATATATATATATATATATATATATATATATATATATATATATATAAAATATATACACACACATATAGTGTGTGTGTATGTGAATATACACACACATTTCTGAGTCAAATAAAATATATAGACATATACATACACATAAATTATATATAATGTTATATATATAAATATTATAAAGAAATATATGTAAATATTTTCAAAATTATATAAAGTAATTTTTTTTATGCATAATGAAAAATACATTACATACATACTATAATATTACATATAAATATTATAAAGAAATATACATGTAAATATTTTCTATTTTATATAAAATAATATTTGTTATGCATAATGAAAAATACATTACATACATATATATGTTTTACCCAGAAAAATGTATGTATATGTGCGTTACATATAATGAAAAATGATTTAAATATTTATTGCACAGTTTGCAACATCAAAGGCATGACTGTTCGCCTTAATTAAATGACATCACAACGATTTTGCAGTGGCCTCATCTTGGAAGAATGTGACATTCCTGATCTTTGTCCTTTCTAATGTCCTGACAGGAATGCCAGTGATCACAGTCACGGATACCAGAAACCACTGAGCTGTGAACAAACGTCCTGGCCTCATTTATTTTTCAGAAATATGGTTTCGGAATAAATGATTACCAACTAAAATCATCAGAAAACCATTTCAGCAATAGCTGGAATTCCTTTGCTCAGAGCTCATCTTATATAAGAGGAATCTGCTGAAGGGTTGGACATTAACAGTGTGTTTTTGTCAGTATGTTTTGATTGCTTTATAATGAAGTGGTTATTTTAGTAGATATCAATAGCAGTACTGTATGTGGGTGTCATTTAGAGACTTTAATCACAGAGCTCGTGTTGATTTTTATCTAAATTGGATCTGTATTCTAAAGGCTAAACTGAAGTTGGTTTGTTTTGTGAGAACAAGAGGATCTGTACTTTTAGTTCTGCTGGATTGTTTGCAGGTTTGTCACTAATGGACGGGAATTCTGTTCTTTTCCTCTTTTCTTTGTGTTGGCAGAGGTGATGTTCGCTCGTAAATCTCAGCAGAGGAGTTCTGCTCCACTCGGCGTTTGGATGTGTTTCGTACTGGAGGTTTGTGCCTCGTTATGTGCTGTTTGTTTGAGTGTCTGGGATCGGGATTGATTCTAAAAGCGGTGGGAGAAAGACACAGTCATTGTGCAGTTTCTTCACGCATGCAGATTGTCATCTTTCCAAAATCCTTCCTGATCCAAACTTCTAAATAATGATCACAAACAAGCATGAGTGATAGTAGGTGCTAACAAAGAATCCTAATTAGTGACGTTAATCACTAGTGTGGATAGAACAATCTGAAAACAAACTTCAGTGTGTCCAGTGATAGATAGATAGATAGATAGATAGATAGATAGATAGATAGATAGATAGATAGATAGCAGTGTTAATTTTGACAGGCATTTTTGATTTAGTCTTAGTCTTAGCCTTGAGACGAAAATGCTTAATAGTCTTAGTCATATTTTAGTCATTTGAGTCTTTCATAGTTTTAGTCGACGAAAAGTCATTACATTTTTGCCAACTTTTAGTCATTACTTTTAGTCAAACTGCAGTTACCAACATTTATTTAGGTAGCTATTTGTCTTCTAACAGAAATAGTCATTAATTCTTTTCTCTTTAGACCAAATCAATTAAGCTCATGAGAAATTTGAATCAAGGATTGAATTTGGAAAAACTGGAATAAATGACAATTTTCATTTTTGGGTCGAGATACAAATTAAACTCATTTTTAAGATACAGTAGGTTTAATTAACATGTTTACATTTATTTAACATCTTTTGTTGGTTAACATTAATGACACAGATAGGTATTTAATTAGGAATGCTGTCCCTTTAAGACGGAAGGCATGCATGTAATACTGACACACATTCAGTTTTCACCACCTGTTTACGTTCACTTAAGCCATAACTGACTGTATTTATGAGATATACTCTACACGATGGACATTTGGACTGCTGTGTGTGTATTTGAGCACTGAGAACTGATCGCGCGCTGTATGAGAACTGAAGAAGAGAGAGAGCACTTCTATCAGCTCGATTCTGCCTCTCCCACCTTCACTAAATTTAAGTTAATCGACAAAGAATTGTGACTCCCGGGAAAAATGGGACATCAGGTCACCCTGTCTCTAACCTGAGACCATTGTTTCAGATCGCTAGTTCACATTTTGGTAGCCTGTCCATCCACTGCGGCTGCCATACTGAGACTAGATATAAACGCCCCTTATTCTATTGTAATCCAATGACAGGGATGCACATTTTGAAAGACAAGACAGTTAACTTAGCTTATCCATAGGTTTCATGTGACGTCACAGTGTTTTATCACCGCCATTTTTGTGTCCGCGTCACCGCTGCGCGAGCTGTCAGTCTACGCTCACAGCAGCCACAGCTAACAGAAGAAGATCAACCAAACACTTCCAGAAGCTTCACAAGGTTACAGTATGCCCGGGATATGTTGTGCTGGAACAACAGTCCTCAGAAAAACCCCGAACTACAATTTTACTCGATCCCAAAGAGGTTAGATCGGCGGAATAAATTGTTGGCTTCAATCAGAAGGCACCACTGGCAGCTAACGTACGGTCAGAAAAGATAATAAGAGACAACTGTGATTCTTTATAGGAGAATAAAGGACGCTAAAATATTTGTATTGTACCACGTCATTTGTGTCTGCAGTTAAGTGTATATATCACAAGGTTCTCAAAAATAATCACATTTGTTTTGCTAAACCTATTTATCATTATATTGAATCTATCATACAGAAAAAAACATCGTCCTGAGTAAATTACCTTTGTGAATTGTGACTGGCTGCACACGTGGTGTAATAATTTAGGACATAGCCTACATTAGCCTGGATTTGTGCTTCAGCAATGAAATCCAGGTTTAAGAATACACTAGAAGTGAAAGACGTCTTCTCTCAGGTAGATTGCATGTTTTCTTGGCTTGCTGGATGTTGGGCTCATGATCAGTATTCACGTTGTTTGCATTCACCAAAACTGACTCGCTGAAATCAGAAGAGGATCACCATGAAGCAGGAGCGACCAGCCGCAGAGGATTCTTCAAGCTCTTAAAGCCTTCGTTGAACCGCTACGCTCACAATACAAACAAGTGATTTGTCCAGAAAGAATGAGTAATTATAAATTGTGCTAATATTAGCTAAATTGCCATTAAATTCAGATTGTGTAGTAAGCTAATAACGTTATCTTGTTACACTATCATTGACTCAAAAGTGCTTTGAGCTGATGTCAGTTTTAAATTTACGAGTAATCAGGACATTACATGACCTAACTGTTACACTTGCTATCCTAAAAATAATCAAGTCCAGGGATCAGTGTGGGAAACGGTAGTAAAAGGTAATTTATTATTTCAATATATTAATATTATCTATTAAATCTCATAGAGATGTGCTGTGCTCGTTGTCGCATCGGACACAAATATGGCGGCGAGCATAGCGGAAGTGACGTCTTTGGAACCCATGGATAGCATGTATTTGTGTGTCCGATGTATGTCCGGTAGTCCTCAAATAACATTCTAGTCCCGTCTCATCTTGTTAATGAAGACGCGGCATACATTCCGTCATAGTTTTTCATCATCAGATATTAGTTTTAGCTCGTCAACGTCTCGTCTTAGTCACAGAAAAAATGTTCGTTAACAAATATTTTTAGTCATCATCTTCGTTGACGAAATTAACTCTGATAGATAGATAGATAGATAGATAGATAGATAGATTGATTCTTGGATAGACTTTCTATTGATCCATCTAGGTTAGATAGATGGATCGATAGATAGTCAATAATAACTGGATAGATAGTCAGATAAATAAAGGGATAATAGGGTAGATAGATGGAGAAATAGACCAACAGATAGATAGTCAAATAGACAGATGATGTACAGACTGCTCAGATAGATAGATAGATAGATAGATGGAATGACAGATAGATGAGAAAGAGTCAGATACATAGTTGGATAGATGAGATTTATAGTTGGGTAGATAGATGGATAGACATATAATCAGCTAGACAGATGGATGATAGATAAATGGATTCAAAGCTTGTTTCTTATCTTGTTCCTACAGGCAGAAGATGACTGATCTGGGAGTGTTTATCTTGGACCTGAAGCCCCTAAGCTCGCTGACAAGTAGGGATGGGTATCATTAAGGTTTTAACGGTATTACTACTCTTATCAACACTGCTTATTGATTCGGTACTTTAATGGTATTCTTATCGGTACTTTTTGTTTTATTTATATATATATATGACAAATTAAGAGCTGAATTAACATTGCTTTATATTCTGAAATGTAAAATAAATATTTAATGAAATGAATATAAAGCATCAATTTGTAAATGCATCGGTGTGCAGGCATTTTTAGTGTTTTATACATAATATAAGATACAGTAAGAACATAAACAAAGAAGCAAAGTAAACCAAACTGACAAATACAATAAAACAAATATACAAATGAAATGAAATAAACAGTGCTTTCATTTTTTCATGAAGGTCTACTAACATTACTGTTCAGGTAAGTAATAGCCTACAAAATAAATCTAAAAGTAATCAAATGTAAATGAACACTGCATAGATTTCACTGTATGTATTAATAGATTGATGCTTATTAAAGCTATAACGTTATTCAGATTAAGAGTGATTTCTCTTTGCATTTTGTTGTTTGATTAACATTGATGGTCCAAGTGTCAGTCTGTCACTTTAAGACAATATTGACACACATCGGGTTTTCTCCCAACTGTTCTCGTCCACTTAAGACATAAACTGTTTAAGTGAACACTCTCCAAGCCAGCCATTTTGACATATTTTGTGTTTATTTGATCGTTTGGACGTGCACCCGAAGCTCAAAGTGTAATTAGCTTGTCTGTTTTGGAGCGCGTGCACACATTTCAGTCTGGGGGAACAGCGTCTCTTGTGCGGATGGTGCTTTCAACATTTTATTATCAAACATATCTCGCAATTTAGCAACAGTAAAGACGGCATTTTACAACAATCACTGATTGTGCTGATTCTGACTTTACGTTTGGGTTTTAGGGAGGAACGAATGCGCACCGCTGTGAAGGGAAAGAAGAAACGCGGCTATAATCCTTAGAAGCCAACATCGAAATAAAGAAACTAAATTAGCTTAATAAAACAGCCACAGACCTAAAGTGTAAGCAGACGTTTGAATGTTTAGTTCTTTCTTCTGTCATAATTAAACAGGGCTTTCATGTTGCGCATGCTGAAGCTCCTCCGCGTGAGCAAAAATGCATCATAGACAAATGTTTGAATATTATTGCATATAAAAACAGCTGGCGACTCTGGTGAGATAGAGTTTGCAAGATAATGTATATATAATGTATATAAAGCAATAATAAATGTATGTGTGTTTTCTTAATTTCTCCAGTACTGATAGCAAAACCGATAACGTCAGAGCTTATCGATACTCCAGTCTTTCATAATTTAGCCCCGGGACCGATTAAATACCGGGTTTCGGTACCCATCTCTACTGACAAGAGTCATTAAAGTCAGAAGTAATAACTACAGCCTCCCTAATTACCAGCGAATCATTAAGAAGCTAAACTACACCTTAACCATCCCAGCTGTCCTCTGCCTCACAAACAGAAAACCAGCCAAAGAAAAGAGCTGATCAATAAGCATTCAGATCAGGCCCGCTGGGAAAACAGACGTCCAGGCGTGTCTGTGCACTCGAGGACCTTTCACATGGACTTTATTTAATAGAGCTCAGAGCTCTGTTGGCTGCTCGCAGAGACTGAGCCCTGAATAGATGGCAACATGGCTCCAATGTGCCGCTCAAAGTCACAAGCGGCCCTTGACAGGCCGTGGCAGCATGCCATCACATAATGACAGCGTGTGCCAACAGTCCAGCAAACGTTCCTCTGCATGCCAGCGCTTTAGCTTCACTCAGACAACTACAACTTTTCTTTCTTTATTTATTTACAGTTTTTCTCAGTCGCTTTGGTGCATTTCTCAAATCATCCTTAATACTCGCAAAGAAGTACAATTATTAGAACACTAGTATTTTCAGCAGCTAAAACATGGTTTTAAGTCAGTTATTTCTATCTTTTGCTGTAGTGTGTCAGTAGGAAATATCAGTTTACATTTCCAAACATTCATTTAGCCATTAATTGTAATAATCCAGTGAGATTTTAGTTTGCTCCACACAGAGATCTGATCTGATCATCATCAGTCTGTCTGGAATGACATGAAGAAACAGAACAAACTGAGACAGACTAAATCCAGAAGAACTGATGCTTCAAGAAAGCTACCTGCAAAGCTCCTGAGAAACTCTGCTCAAGTGCACCGAGAGCAAAAGCTGCTTTAAACACAAAGGATGCTCACACCAAATATTGATTTCATTTAGTTCATAGAAGTTAATTGATAAAGAACATCTATTTATGACAGCATCCTCATTTTACAGCATTTTTACACAAGTGCCAAAAACTTTTAACAGCACTGTAGCTTTGCAGGTAGGTTTCTTGAAGCATCAGTTCTTCTGGATTTAGTCTGTCTCAGTTTGTTCTGTTTCTTCATGTCATTCCAGACAGACTGATGATGATCAGATCAGATCTCAAAAATCTCACTGGATTATTACAATTAATGTCAAAATGAATGTTTGGAAATGTAAACTGATATTTCCTACTGACACACTACAGCAAAAGATTTTTTAGCTGCTGAAAATACTAGTGTTCTAATCATTTTGGTCACCATTCTATGCACATTTCTCAAAACAATTCATACAAACAGCACCACAGAATGGGTTTCCTGCAAAAGCCTGTAACTTACTCAAAATCTTTAGTTCATCTCTCAAAAGTAAGTATTTATGTCAATGAACATATCAATGCCATCAGAATGAAAAGTTCTTATGTCATTGTTCACAATCAAGATAGTCAAAATGTTTAGTCATGTTGTCAATAGAACAGTGCACTCTGTTAGTATCACCTGATGTAAACTATGCCATCAGTTTGGATGACAGTTACTGTATTGAAATGCAGAAGGCTGCACTTCTTATGTATATGCCATATACATAAGTCAAAAGTACAAATGTACACATTGTATGTGGGATATTGATTGAAAGAGACTGTCTATATATGCTTTCCAATTGAAGGTTCATGAGATGCACCTATTTCAGAGAACTGGTTTATCATTGGTTGATCTACATTCTCTTCATTAGTGAAAGTCAAGATTCACGTGCACAATTCATGGCAAATTTACAAAAAGTCTAATAGAAATGTGTAGAAAATATGCTTGACAGTTTATGACAACTAGATCAACCATTTTTTACATTTAATGACTTATATGATGAACTAATGACTAGATGTTTTGAGGGGTAAGACTGTTGCACAGAGAACTATATTATACGTTTTGAGCAACATGACATTAATGTAGGAAACCACAGACAAATGTACATAATCAATTGCATGAATGCACCAAAGCAATCACAACTTATTCAAAAGAATGAGAAACAGTTTTTATGATGTGCACAAGTGACTAGATGATGTGGTTGAACAAGCAGTTTTGAGAATTTCATTTCTAATCTGAGAAATGCACCAAAGTGACTGAGAAAAACTAAGGTTAGCAAACGCCTGAGATTAATGTGTCCCATCAGGGTTCGTTATTTGAAGTGATAAATTATTACATTCACTGGTACGATGATTAAGCAGAATGTAAGGCCTTTATGTTCTTACGTGGGTTTTGAAGTGAAAGGTCGATCAAAATCGTAAAGTTAACAAAGGCAACTGGAAATTGGAGGATGAGGGATCACTCACATGATCAAAACGAGTGAAACTCGCTGTGCTTTAGCTGTGACAGGCGTTTGAAGCTCTATTGTTTGAGATCGGATCTGTTAAACGGTTAAAAGCTCTGATCCCATTTCACATGAACAAAGAGTGTTTTCTTAAGAGACAGATTAGAGAGTTGTTTCCCTCCTTACAGCAGTTCAAACCGCCACTATTCTTGGCAGATCTGATTGTGATGATGATTGTATTAAGCGTCTAAGAAAACAACAGAGTTTCAGCTTTGGCATCTAAACAACATGTGCTAATCAGATTAGTGCAAACACTGCCAGAGGCTTCAAGCACAACAAGTATTGTTTGCTACCATGGTACAGGGATACTATCATAATACTATACTATCATACTCAAACCCATATTCATTTGAGGAAAAAAAATCTCAGCATGGTACCTCATGCAAAAAAAAATATGGCAATACCACACACTTTTTATTAGTGTATAGTGTACACACTCATACATTGCACAGGTGTTTAGATGGGTTTGTAGTGTTAATATGTGGTTGCCGGCTGTTTTCTTCTAGTCTCATATGAAAAGAGTTGTGAACTTGTGGGATTTTTTCACCCGTTTCATTATTATAAATAGATGGATGGATAGATGAATGGATGGATAGATAGTGGGGTAGATGGATGAAGATAGATAGATAGATAGATAGATATAGATAGATAGATAGATAGATAGATAGATAGATAGACAGACAGACAGACAGACAGACAGACAGATAGATAGATAGACAGACAGACAGACAGACAGATAGATAGATGGATGGATAGATATGCGTGTGTGGCGAGTGTCTGATCATGCTGGGACTCTGTGTCTGTGATTGTTCAGGTCATCAGATCTGCGTCATTATGCTGCAGTTACTCACAGATCTGTCGACTGCATTCACTCGTGCTCAAAGACACTGAAGAGTGTTTGTGTGCGTGATTCACTCCACAGACGCTTAACGCAGGAAACACTCTTTGTGTCTGAGTTTTGTCTTTCTTTGTCTTTTCTTACACTCACTGGAAAGCCATCCGGCACCATGGCAACAGCAGAGGCTTCGCTAATGAGTAAGTGTGCAGAGCTAAAGGCTGACCACAGGTATGTGTGCGCTATTAATGATTGATCAGCTCTGATCACTGAAGGAAACGAACAGGCTCCTGAAGAAAATCACAACACCAGAGGACACACATGCAGGCAGTTTATAGATTGCTTATAGATCATGATCTGCTCAAACCCCTAACACTGAACAACCACAGCACCCTAGAAACCCCATAGCAACGTGTTAAAGGCACTAAGAACACCCTAGCAACTACATAGCAACAGCCTTGCATTGCACGCACAGTATAAATGTTCTCATCAGCATCTTTGTTTATATGCATTTAAAATATTGTACCATTTTCAGGTTTTCAGCTCAATTTTCATCATTTTGTATAAAATGTTGAATGAATGATACTTTGCAGGTTTTATGAAGGTCAAGTTAAGACTTTTACATCAATACACAAAACATTAATATGGTCTCTAAATGTAAATGTAGAAAATAAGCTGATTAGCAACAATTTGAAAATAAAACTTCCAATAGATCTCCATCGCTTTAATTCATTTTACAAAAGAAAAGCTTAAGGAAATAACTTTTACTGAACTTCTGATTTGTGTAAATGTCTAAATATTCTTAAATCAAGAAACAGAAGCAAAATGACATGATATATTTTGTTTTCTGAGAAATTGAATAAAATGACGTTTTTTTTATTTTATTTTATTTATTACAATAAGAATAAATATTTGCCAATGGAGAAAAATCAACTTAACTGAAAGGGAAAATAAGTTTTCATTCCCCAGATATTTGTTCTTTTTTTTTTTAACCCCCTTGTGGTGTTCACATGGCAGTCAAAATTGACTTGATTTTTATTATTATTTTATTTTCAATTAAATGAATGTGCTATGTTTTAGTTTGATAATGTTCTTTATTTAATATTTTGTACTTTTAGGGGATTTTGGAGTACTAAATTGTATTTATGCAGTAATTATAATCTATTTATTACCCATTTAGCACTTTTTGAGCATAAACCTAAAAATTCAATTTCCAGTGTAAACTGTTGTAAATTTTCAATTCTAGGATCACAGACTTAAGTTTGGTGTCTTTTTAAAGAAGACACTTGGTAGATTATTGCAGAACTGAAAAAAAAGTGAAGAAAACTGAAGAAAGAGTGAAAGGTTAAAAAAAAAATTAACCTATTAAAAGTTACAGAAGTTTATATTTATTATTATGTAAAATGCACAAAAATGCTATTTTAAAATTTTATATGAAATGTGTATTTACCAAAACATGTTTTACTCTAAAACTGCAAGACAATCCAAACAAATTGTGTTCCAAATTTGAGGTTGGCATCTCAAAAAATGAGCTGTCAGTAAGATTCTATTTGGCTGCAGTACCAAACGTTTCCACTAGATGAAATTTGTTTCCCATTTAATTCCAATGCACTCATTTTTGACTGCGAACAGTACAAGTATGACTCTTTCTTTCAGAACCTTTTAACCTTTATGAATCATGTCCATAACTTTGTGTGTGTGTTTGTGTGTGTTCACATGGAAAGTGCTGAAAACTTTTCTCCACTGAAGTAAAACAAAACAAAAAAAAAAAAAAAACATTTTTCAGTCAAAAATGACCAAACAGCACCAAAGGGTTAAGCATAATCTCACATTTCTCAGAAAACTAGACTTACTTTCTTCATTTTGCATTTCAAGTAAATGTATCTTGATTTAAGGATATTTAGATATTTGAACTAGAAAACAAATATCTAAACATCCTTATTCCTTATACAAGATATTCATTTTTGCAGTGTGTGCAACACTTAATGCCATGACTTTAGGAATGTAAGACTTTTTTTTTTGGAAGAGCAGATTAATACTTCTAAAGACTCACAGAAAACACTTTGATTTATTTTTTGAAATTTAAGATGAAATTTAAGAAAGTGAAGACATTCTGCTAATTGTCTCCTTTTGTGTTTCACAGAAGAAAGTAAATCACACAACATGAGTGAGTAAATGATGACCTTATATTATGGTTGAATTATTTTAAATATATTTTAATTTTTTTATAGTGCATTCAAGCACCACTTTTTTTTTCCAGGAAATCTAGTTTATAAAAAAGCCTCTCGGCCCGACTGCATCTGACTGCATCCAGCACGCTGTCCGTTTGACTGAAGCCTATGGCAGGATCCAGTCGTGACTCTGCCAGAGCTTAAATGTGAGTCTTTTGTCCTGTTTTAATAACTGCATAATTGCTCAAACTCCCATGTCAATTATCAAGGATAATCACTAATTAGCTGATGGCTGGATTTAAAAGAGAGGAGAAAAACTCACAGATGAAGCGTAATACAGCCTCTCCACAGCAGCACATTAAAGCACACAACTATACTGATTATATCGCCAGGGATTTAGTTTTTCTTGTTGATGTTTTAATGGTGATTATTAGCTAGTTTAAACCTTCAGAAGAGTCTCTCCTAAACAAAAAGACAGAGGGCTTTTTCTTCACTAGAAATGCTATTAATGCTGCAACAACATACAGAAGAAACAAGCAATTCCCTCAAGCACTGCAGTGTTGCAATGTGATGCAAAAATGAACTGCAAGAGATCAATGGATGCTGCCACTGGGGGGGTGTCGCCCTCCTGCACACGTCTAAAACACAGGCATTTAATAAAGTGCTTGTTTGTGCAGATCTCTTAATTACTCTAAATAAAGAAAGTTCCTTAATGGTTCTTTAATGATATTAAAAGTTCAATTTAGAAACCTTTTATTCTAACGTGGTTCGTGTTGGGAACACAATTGCAAAGAGAGTGTTGTTTTAAACGGTGTTTGCTTCTGTATAGCTGTGTCTGCACATTAAACTAAGATACTAGAAGATGCTTCACCTCTGAAATACTGGAACTGAACCAGAAAAGTGTTCAGCTGAGCAATAAAAATATTCTGAAATGTGACTTAACATTGTTAGTCACTTACTTGTCAATGATGAATGTCATATATCTGCACTGTCACTTCACTATCTGCTACTTTTATAGTTTATTTACTATTTAAATAGTGCTTAAATAGTGTTAGATATATATATATATATATATATATATATATATATATATATATATATATATATATGTCTATATAGTTTTAAATTTTCATTTCAGTGTGTTTTAGTTATTTTAGTACTTCAAGGTGAACTAAATAAAACTGAGAAATGTTGCCTTGGCAAATAATTTAAATAATAAGTTTAATTTTTTTTTTTATATTTTATTGTATTCCAGTTAATTTTTATTATTTCCAGTTACAATGTAAAATGTTATTATTGTTATATTTCTTATAAATTACCTATATTTCATATAAAATGTGTATTTTTACAAATATATATAATGTTTTTTTTGCTTTAGTTTTTTGCTATATTGTTTTTTTTTTTGTTTTTTTTTTTTTGTATCTTTATTATATATTACATAACATTTGGTGTATACACTGCCCTCCAAAAGTTTGGAAACACCCCTGGCAAAGTGTGGTTTTGGATGATATCAGCATAAATCCTTATCATTTTTTGGTGCAAATACAGTACATTAAAGTAACTTGACATTATCATTGAAGACTAGCAATAATAATTTTCATTTTGATTACATAATAATGGCAATATATACAGTACATGTCAAAGTCAGACATGCCCCTTTGCCAGCTGTGATGCCTGGTTACCGGTTTAAACTTGGCCCAGGTTTATAAAAGATTTTTGAGTCAGCACACCTTAATAGCTTCAACAATTGATTGCCAATTAAGTTTAGAATACAATGAACCTGTTTTATGAATGAGCTGTAATAGCTGCTAATGGTGGATATTTTGATGAATCAAAAATGTAAGTATTTTCTATGTATAAACTGTTTATGTAATAAAATATGTTTTCGTAGTTTGTGTTGTCCCTTATCAGTGCAAAATTATCACAAATTAAAAAGGATTCATGCCAATATTGTCCAAAACCCCACTTTTCTAGGGCGTTTCCAAACTTTTGGAGGGCAGTCTATATAAAATATAGGATTTTAAATTTTGTGTGTGTGTATATGTATGTATTATTATTATTATTTACTGTTATTGCATGTATTTATTTTGTAGTCTGCTTGCACATAAAGAGACTTTTTCCGATTTCAGGTTTAAAACGGTTTGGACTCACCGAGCATTTGTTGGGTTTCTCCCCGGAGTGCACCCTCATGTGGATGAGGAGCTTGTAGCGTGCGTTGAAAGGCTTGTGTTTGCGAGGACATCCGGCCCAGAAACAGGTGAAGTCCTCGCCCTTGCGCTGGTCGACATGGATCTTCTCGATGTGCTTGACCAGCTCCTCTCGCTGACCGTAAACGGCGCCGCAGTCCAGCCAATGGCAGCAGTGTCCTCCGCTGACGTCCTCCTCCTCATCCTCCTCCAGCATCGGGCAGAGTGTCGACGGAAGGACCCTGAGGTTGTCTGAAGATGCCTGAGAGACTGCTGGGATATTTACATTACATTTATATTTAGTCATTTAGCACATGCTTTTATCCAAAGCAACTTACAAATGAGGACAATAGAAGCAATCAAAATAAACAAAAGAGCAATAATATGATATAACAAGTCTCGGTTAGCCTAATGCAGTAATATATATATATATATATATATATATATATATATATATATATATATATATATATATATATATATAATATACACACAGTCAAACCAAAAATGATTCAGACACCAGATATAATTGTTGATGTTTTTTTTTTTTTACTAGTGGGTGCAGGACACTATAGTTGATTTATGTAAGTGATGATAGCAAAATAAAGTAAACTGTGACATATTATACCCAAAAAATTCTTCATACAGTGGACTACCAGTAAAACTGATAAAAAATTTAGGACCAAAAATTTGATTTGACACTTTGACCTGATCATGTTTTTGTTACATACCTTTCTATCAAAGTTATCTGACATTATCAAGATGAATTTGTTCTGACACAGTTTAACTCGAGTTCTTGTCAAATTTTATTACCATTTTCTAAACTATAGTGAATAAGCTGTGATAATGTGAGAAATGTTGAAGGTGTCTGAGTAAATTTTGGTTTGACTACACACACACATATATATATATATATATATATATATATATATAGATAGATAGATATAGATATATATACACATACATACACAAAAAGAAAACAAGTAGATAGAATAGAAAAAGAATAGAGAAAGCTAGTGTTAGAGTTTTTTTTAATAGAAAAAAACAAGCAGTTAGAAAACAAATAGAGAGTGCAAGTGATAAGGGGTCAAGTGTTTTCTTTTTAAATAAAAAAGAAAAATAGATAAAATAGAATTAGATTAGAAAGGGCTAGAGTTAAAAGGTCAAATAAAGATGGAAGAGGTGTGTTTTTAGATATAAACGTGGGAACCTCGCAGATGGGCGTTATAAGGCGGTGGAGGGCCTCTGGGAGGACTGGGCGTCCTGATAATGGCAGCCAGCTCAAACTGAAGCTGTATCGAAGGCGAAAGGCTGTTTTTTGGCTCCTGTCCAGGTAGAAGTTGGTGCTCCACCACTAAATTGGTGAATTGGTCTTCTAGCAGCGTTGCCTCCAACTGCTGCATTCGGAAACTCTCTGTGTCGCCAGAGAGCGTCTGAATTGACTTGTCTTTGGTGATGAGTTTGCCTGGGTTGGGATCAAGGTTATTTTTGTAAACAAAAACTAAAACTAAGGCAAAAACGACTGATTAAAAAAGATTTTCGTAAACTGAAATAAAATACATTTTATTTCACCCCAGCAGTAGGCCTACTTCACGAAACACCCAACCCGTTATCCGACAACAGCACTAATTTAATTCTGTACCCGACCCATTTGACAGATGCACCGCACCCACATTAAATCTAGGCTACTGCATCAGGTAGGCAAAATTATTTATTTTCTCATGTAACACAAGCAATCAAACCAAAATAAGCATTCTAAGTTTGTGCTTTGAAGAAAATACACAAGCAGCGAAACAGAAAAAAAGATAATGCGCATCCTTACTGTAAAGGATAAAAAATTTTGCCTACATCTTGTGACAAAAAGGCAGGTTGATCGCATCAAGAAGCATGTGCTTTACCATCTACACCACTGGAACTGATGTTTAATGTGCGTCTTTTTTAATGTTGACCAGTGTAGGGGGTAACACATTACAAGTAACTTGAGTTACGTAAGCAGATTACTTTTTTCAAACAACTAATAAAGTAATGCATTACTATTTAATTTACAGCAAAATATATGAGTTACTTTCTCAAAAAGGTAACACCATTTACTTTGTTTTCCCATGTATTGACTGACAGCTCTCATGTTCCCATGTTGAGAAAAAATTTGCAGTAAGTGCAGAGGCGTTGTGTGCGCTGTGTAAACATGATGGTTACTGTAGTTGTAGACTAAATATGAACGTGTTTACTCATCTCACCTGTACAAAAACAGACTTAGTATTCCTCAAAATGAATAAAAACTGTAATGCGAACTCAGAATATGACGCAAACCTGCAATAATGAAATATGTTAATAATTGAATTTACATTTCCTTCAGCCCGAAGCTAATGCATTTCACTTTTGGTGTGAAAGGGCTTTTACCTATGCCAAAAATATAACTTTTTTATATTAAAAACATACAAGCAAGCCCAGCCCAGATGAGAAAGAGAAACGCAAAAGTAACATAATGCATTACTTTCCATAAAAAGTTACTAAGTAATGCAATAAGTTACATTTTTTAGGGAGTAACTTCTCTGTTACGTATGTAACCCTCATCCCTGAAGGAGGGAACGGAGACGTCATGTCGGTAGTGACCGACTTTGGGATCTCGCTTCGAGTGTAAACTAAACGAGCCAATGCATATTGGTGTGCGATGATTGCATCCAGAATCAGTCAGTCCAGAGTAACTTTCAGTCGGTCACTCTCGACGTCACGTCGGTAATGACCGACTTTGGGATCCCTACCAAAGCGCCATGGATGCTGCCCCTTCCAGTGTCCTGTGCAAGCCTCCTGTGCTTCCTTTTGGTGTAGGCCGCTGTTTGCAACAAGAAGGCCAGTCACTGTCGTCGTAGCACTACCCACTCAGTGAACTTGGATAACACTGGGAAAATGTACCCATTCACTTAGAACAGGAACGTGTGGAAGCCCCATCCTTCCCGAAGGAGGTTTCAGAAGCACTTACACATATGAACAACTGTTTAGGTGCATATGGAAGATTAGAGGTGATTGTAACTCTCTTAAAATGGCAGAAGTCTGCCGGGGAACATGGGCTCTAAGGCTATTCCGTGGAATTTACACATATGGGATCCACTAAGGTCTCTACATATGGAACCCAGCCCTCTACCGGTTCTCACGGATTCATCGAATGAGGGCCTGGCGCTGGGCGTTCGCCACGTCTGGCTGCCGAGGGGACGGAGGAGCTCGACAGGGTTTACAGACGGACTCTCTGGAGCGGTTTTAT
This sequence comes from Spinibarbus caldwelli, assembly GCA_039654775.1. Taxonomy (NCBI): domain Eukaryota; kingdom Metazoa; phylum Chordata; class Actinopteri; order Cypriniformes; family Cyprinidae; genus Spinibarbus; species Spinibarbus caldwelli. Next base: position 773,090 of record CM077267.1, read on the forward strand.
TAAGCCGACCCGAAGCCGGGGCTTTCAATGTTTCTACCCATTTGAGGTCAGAACACAGGAGGATACCGGCTCCACACGAAGGCTATAGAACCTAGCGAACATGTTGGGGGTCGCCCAGCCCGCAGCTCTACAAATATCTGCCAGCAAGGCACCACGAGCCAGCGCCCAGGAGGATGCAACACTTCTAGTAGAGTGAGCTCTCAACCTGAATAGGCAGGGCACACCCTGTGCCTGATAAGCCAGGGTGATGGCATCCACTATTCAGTGGGCCATCCTCTGCTTGGAGACGGCATTCCCCTTCTGCTGGCCTCCGTGACAGACAAAGAGCTGGTCTGAGGTCCTGAAGCTTTGTGTCCTGTCTACGTAGCATCTCAATGCTCAGACGGGACAAATCAAAGCTAGGGCTGGGTCTGCCTCCTCCGAGGGCAGCGCTTGCAGGCTCACCACTTGATCCCTGAAGGGAGTAGTGGGAACCTTGGGCACATAGCCAGGCTAGGGCCTCAGGATTACCTGGGAGTCAGCCGGCCCGAACTCTAGGCACGAATCGTCGCCCGAATATGCTTGCAGGTCCCCTACCCTCTTGATGGATGCCAGTGCAAGCAGGAGCAGAGTCTTCATTGACAGAAACTTCAGCTCAACTGACTGCAAAGGCTCAAACGGGCCCTGCTGTAGTGCTCTGAGCACTAGAGACAGGTCCCAAGAGGGTATGGAGGGGGGCTGTGGAGGATTTAGCCTTCTCGCCCCCATAAGGAACCTGATAACCAGGTCATGCTTCCCCACGACTTCCCTTCCACGGGGTCGTGGTTGGCAGCAATCGCAGCCACATAGACTTTAAGGGTGGAGGGCGAGACAGCCTTCGCTCCAACCCTTGCTGCAAGAAGGGCAGCATGACTCTGATCGAGCAATTTCGGGGGTCTTCTCGGTGAGAACGAACAGCAAGACCCACATCGTCTTTACAAAGACGTAACGTTGAGTTTGCCAGATGCGACGTTGTCTTTAAAGGAGTCATATAATGCGATTTCAAGTTTTCCTTTCTCTTTGGAGTGTTACAAGCTGTTTGTGCATAGATAAGATCCCTGAAGTTGAAAAGACTAAAGTCTCAAAACCAAAGAGATGGTTATAAAAGTAAAGACTCGACCACACCCCCCTAAAACGGCTCATTCAAACACGCCCCCACATGTCTACATCACGGTGTGGGGAGATTTGCAAAACACCGCCCAAACGTATACGCAATGAAAGTGGGCGGGACTTTTATTCTCGCTGTAGTGTTGTTGCTGCAGCCGGCGTCATGTCGTGGAGACGCTGTGTTTCGTTGTGAAAGCGAAACTACTTTGTTTGGGCTTCCAAAAGAGGACACAACTAGAAATCAGTGGTTAAGTTGTATTTACAACACTGTTCCAGAACAGTTCAACCCAAATATTCGAGTGTGTGCAGCGCATTTTAATGGAGGACTATTTCCTGAACCTGGGAGTAGCTGCCAGCTGTGCTCAAAGGCTGTTTCTATAAAGTGGGGCAGTTCCAACTTTGCAAGGACAGTCTGGCGCTTACGACTCACAGCCTGTAAGTATGTTTTCATATTTAATAGGGCTGGTCTGAATACCATTTTTTGAGCTTCGAAGCTTCGGTAGTATCAACACCGAATATTCGAAGCTTCGGAGTGAGGGGGCTGAACATATTCTTCTCTCTAATAAAGACAGGAATCTCTGTGCGTCTGTCTGTCTGTTTGCATTTTTATTATGTCGAGAACCGTTCATCCAATCGACTTCACGCGTGGCGGGTGTGTTGCTGCAGACCCAAGGGAGTGCAGTGTCGCATTTTGGTGCAATACGGACATGCGACACGTTCAGAATTAATAAACTTTTAATAAACTGAACAGCGCGAGCCGGAAGCGGCGCGCCTCACGCGGGCAGGGCTTAAATGCTCCGAGAACGGACACTGCACTAGTGATACAAAACACACAGGTCTGTTAAGAGCAATACTTTTAATAAGGTAGCTCAGTGCTTAATTTGTAAATTGCGAGGTCCTGGAATAAAGAGGGGTAATGGATCCGGCATGTGATTAGAGGAGGGAGAGGACCAATCTTTAGTGATTGAAAGCGTGCGTCAGTTGCTTTTATAGGGTTCGTACGGTCATGAAAAACCTGGAAAAGCTATGAAATTTTAAAACAGCAATTTCCAGACCCGGAAAAGTTTTGTAAAAGTCATGGAATTTTATTTCACAAATCTCTGTATAATAGAGTTATATGTAATCAGGTCCTGAATTTGTGTGTATATCGCATAGTTTTACTCATTCCCGCAGCTTTCATGTTTATAATGAGGGAAATTCCTGCAAACATTTATTGAATATAGCATGTAGGTTAGATGAGTAAATAAATCCACACAAAATATCAGATTAAATCAGTCATTTGAAAACAGCATGAGTGATTCAGCTGTACCGCGTCTTCTCTCTTTCACTCTCTCAATGCGGCTTCACATCGGCGCATCTCGTCTGCACTACAAGAGCTACTGCACGCTGATCCAAGACTTTCGTTTGTTATTTCAGAGAGTCGAGAGTGACTGACTGAAAGGGAACTCAATATTGTAATGCATTACTTTTAAAAGTAACTTTCCCCAACACTGATATTGACACGTTGGTGGGTGGAGTTAGTGTAAATTGCCTCTGCCAACAAGGTAAATAGACACTCCGTAAAATAAAACAAATTTAAAAATGCAAAACTATAATAACCTTGGTTGGGATGAGGGATGCAGCTGCCTCTGATGCCCAGCAGGTGTCCACAAACATCGGACTGCAGAGGAGAAGGAGTGGGCCTTGAAGCCGGTGATGTTCGAGAACCAATGATATACGCAACTAACGATGTGGGCGAGGTTCGGATGATGGAGTTGAGGTCGAGGCCGATGCCATCTGAGAGAGGAGACAAGGACAGCGCTCTTTTTTTGGAGCGGGCCGAGAGCCGCGGACTGCTGGCGTCCTCCTTGAAGAGATAATGCGGTAGAGATGTGGGGTTGGAAACAGATTCGGGAATGAGATTGGGATCAGCTGCTTCTGAAGTCTGGTTGGATGCCTGCTGAAGCCCTAAAGGAGGCAGAATGCGGTAACCGTAGGGCCAGTCCATCTTACTGCTGCGAATCGACTGCGTTTCTGCGATGCTGAGGGTGGTCGAGGCCAGAGATTCTCTGGACAGCAAAGACCTGTAATCCATGACCCAAAAATTACAAAACGTCCAAGTATCATCAATTTATGCCTACCACAGGCATTACACTACCAGTCAAAAGTTTTTGAACAGTAAGTTTTTTTTAATGTTTTTTTTTAAATAAGTCTCTTCTGCTCACCAAGCCTACATTTATTTGATCCAAAGTACATCAAAAACTATTTAAAATAACTGTTTTCTATTTGAATATATATTATAATGTAATTTATTCCTGTGATTTCAAAGCTGAATTTTTAGTATCATTACTCCAGTCACATGATCCTTCAGAAATCATTCTAATATTCTGATTTGCTGCTCAAAAACATTTGTTATTATTATTATTATTATTATTATTTTTATGTTGAAAACAGATGAGTAGAATTTTTTTCAGGTTTTTTTGATGAATAGAAAGAAGAACAGCATTTATCTGAAATAGAAATCTTTTGTAACATAAATATCTTTATCATCACTTTTGATCAATTTAAAGAATTATTAATTAAAGAAGTATTAATTTCTATAATTTCTTTCCCAAAAAAAGAAAAACAATGATACTGACTCCAAGCTTTTGAATGGTATAGTGTATAATGTTACACAAGCTTTTTATTTCAGATAAATGCTGATCTTTGGATCTTTCTAGTCATCAAAGAATCCTGAAAAAAAATGTACTCAACTGTTTTAAATATTGATAATAATAATAATAATAACAATAATAATAATAAATGTTTCTTGAACAGCAAATCAGCATATTAGAATGATTTATGAAGGATCATGTGGCACCAAAGACTGGAAACAGTTATTTTAAATAGTAAAAATATTTCAAAATTTGCAGGCTTGGTGAGAAGAGACTTCTTTAAAAAACATTAAAAATCTTACTGTCCAGAAACCTTTGACTGGTGGTGTATTTTACTCATGAATTCATGAAAATCTGGAGGGAACCCATGGCAAATTCATCTCACTCTTTTCCATTAATTTAAATAGGACTGGGGCCGTCAAGCTCCAAAATCAAGTTCATAACAGTAGTCTACACAATTCCCAAGTCTATATTCAAGTCATTTAAGTGTTATTCACTGAAAAATCATCCACTTTAGCCCCCAAATTAGTGCAATTGCATATGCTGTGTCAGGTTTGACATTAATGGTGTCTGTTAACCCAGCTAACAAATTTAGGTTATAAAAATGTTGTGGGAACATTGTTTTGAAATGTTTGTAAAACGTTGAAATGTCCAGGTTTCTTGTCGTGATTATAAAGTTACTTAATGGTTACAAAAACATTTCTTACAGCATTCTACTTACATTATTTTCACCCAAAACAATGTTATTTTGAGCGTTTATTTTTAATATTCTCTGAACACAAAAATGTCCAGTTTTCTTGTTGTGATTTATAACATTATTTAAAGGTTGCAAAATAGTTTCTTACAACATGCTACTAACTTTATTTTTTACCCAAAATATGTTATTTGAACATTTATTTTTAATATTCTGTGAACGTTAAAATGTCCAGTTTTCTTGTGATTTTTTTTCTTAAGCTGTGATTAGAACATTGTTTAAAGGTTACAAAAAACATTTAATAGAAGGTTCAAGTACAAAAAAACATCATAAGGATGTTTTTTTGACTAAGTTAATCCCAGAACATTTTCTCTCAATATTATGAGAACATATATCAAATATTAATAAAATTATAAGAACATTTCATAAACATTACTTTAAGAACGTTTTGTCCAAACATTTATATAACTTAAAAAAAAAAAAACAGAGACGACCAATGCTATTTGCATCAGTGTTTTCCACATATCATGTGACTTTTGTAGTTCATTTCAGAACTTCACCAGAGGAGATGAAAGAGAGAAAGTCATGGAACAACATGAGGGTGAGTAAATAATGACATGCCAAGTCTGAATATGAGGAAGCATGAATGAGACTTGAAAGCTTTTGGTAGAAAGGAAGGTTTGCAGTGGATAATGACTATATCGACCTGTTCGGCCTTGGAATATAGTGCAAATGGACTACTTATACGGTACTTTTTGGAGTTTGACAGCCTGTGGCCAATGCATGCTTTTGTTGTACTGCGTAACGATACATAAAAACATTCTTTTGTTTGTTATGCAATACAGAAACTTTGATGAATAGATGGGTGAACTATTCCCTTTTCACTCTTAAATATAAAGGTTCTTCATTGGCTTCTATGGTTCCATGAAGAAACTTTAAGATCCATGGAATCTTTCCATTCCACAAAAGGTTCTTAAGATTATTAAAATGTTCTTCACACTAAGATAAATATGGTTCTCTGAAGAACTGTTCATTGAAAGGATGAACCCAAAATGGTTCTTCTATGGCATTTCTGAAGATCTCTTTATTTCTAAGTGTGTAAGGATATTTACCTGGCATCAGTGAAGGGAATGGCGAGTGAATGAGGTGGGATATTCTGGACTGAAGTCTGTGGAGAAACCGGACCCAGACTCTGGACCAGCATGGCGTTGCTCATCACCTGCAGGTTTGAACCGCTACATGGCCCAAACACTTTTCTGTTCGTCCCCAAAGACGGGTAACCTGAGAAAGAATCACATTTCATAATTTCAATAATTCAGTTCTCCTGCATTATATAAAATCTCCTGTAAGAGTTGCACAAAATGTAATGCTAAAGTTCAGACTGTCAGAATAAAATCTAGCCATTAAAGAGCAGGAAAAACTGGCACTAAAAGACTCTAAACCAGTCTCCAGCAGAGAACTAATAATCAAGCTCTGCGTCTAGATCAGAGGCTGTTCTGCCCTGGAGATATACTTATTTTCCTTCCTTGTACAGCATAACAGGACTATGATTGTTCTGTTCAGACGCATATCCTGATTACTCAGTACTGCTTATTCTACCTTTGCATTGTTTTCATGGTGTCGATTAGACATAACTTCTTGAGAACTTCTTATGTTTGCAGATTGCACATTAAGATTGCACTAGGAATTCTGATATTTTAAGATCATTTGCAAAGTGCAGTGGTTCAGGGCTCAATAATAATGGTGGCCTTTGCAAATTTAAATAGTAAGTTGAATATTGCTGTTGCAAATTATGCTGATTAAGTAACTGGCTAATATGTAGTTGAGGCTTTGCTAAAACAGCAATAATGATTTCATCTCAGAAGCATCAATAATACTGGGTTATAAATCACAAATCAATCAGTAATTTCCAGATATTAATCTAGTTTCTACGGAAGTTCTAAGCGGCCATGCATTATTATTTTTTTTCCTTCTTGTTTTCTCGTGATCACGACTTAATTTTGTCGTGATCTCGACATAACGAGTTGTTTTGTCGTGATCACGACTTAATTTTCTCGTGATCTCGACATAACGAGTTGTTTTGTCGTGATCACGACTTAATTTTCTCGTTATCTCGACATAACAAAAGTTGTTTTGTCGTGATCACGACTTAATTTTCTCGTTATCTTGCCAACAGGTGGCAGTGTAGAACTAAAAATAACTGATTGGGACCTGTATACTGTATATCCACCTTACTGTACATGTTCGGGACAGAGTAAGGACCTCTCCGTGATTGCTATAATTTGTGCAGGTCATTATTGACATTTAATTAACTTATAAATGTTAAATAGAATAGAAATGAATAGAAATGATTATTTTTGCTTGAAAGTGTATCTGTTATCGTTACGTTCTTACTGCTGCACGACTCGTTTCACTACCACAATAACATTCAGTGAAACTTATTGCTTATTAAAACCAATGTTGACGTCACTGTATAGTATTCTGTTTGCAACCTATAGGCTATCTTTATTTGTGCATCTTTGAAGTACACGATTGTTAGTTAAGCGGGGATAATGTTGTGTTTATGTAGAACGCGCTAAAATTTGTAATGTGCATCTTTGTCCTTATTTTTAATCTTTATTGTTAATAAATATATATTGATAAGAAATGTGATTTATATATATAAAAATGTGTATAAGCTAATTTAGTTAAGCGATGTTATACAGTGTTGTAATATTTTCTACATTTCTTTGTAGGAAACCACACACACACACAAATAAACACTCTTTTCAAACAGCATCCCAAGCTTGTAAGGCACATATCAATCACAACACATCCTACATGACTAATAAAAATCACAAACAAATTATATATCATTTTATTTCAAAACGAATGAGGAAAACAAAGTGAGTTGAATCCGAGCAGCTTTAGAACAATTCTCTGCATTCTTCTGGAGGCGCACCTGCGCTTTCGGTGTTGAATGCTCTGATGTTAGACCATTTAAACATGTTAATTACACAAACAAAATGTTTAGCATACTCTGGAAAAAAATCAGCAGTGATTGATTAGCCTATATTTGTTTATTGTAGATTTTATTAGTACTACGCGAAGCGAAGAAATATCCATAACATAGGCTACAGTATAAAAGAGTGCACGGCTAGCTATCTGTCGATCAGATGCGCTTCAGAGTTAAGTTCGTTACTATAGCAACAGTAGACTCACGACGCATTGTGTTTTAAAAATCAATCATTGTAAAAAAATAAAGTAAAATACACTTTCGTTATGTCGAGATCACGAGAAAATTAAGTTGTGATCACGACAAAACAACTTTTATGTCAAGATAACGAGAAAATTAAGTCGTGATCAAGACAAAACAACTTTTATGTCGAGATAACGAGAAAATTAAGTCATGATCACGACAAAACAACTTTTGTTATGTCGAGATCACAAGAAAATTAAGTCGTGATCACGACAAAACAAGATAGAAAAATAATGCATAATGCATGGCCTCTTAGAACTTCCGTAAGTTTCTGTATAGTATTTAGTATATTATTAAGTTTCTGTAAAGCAAACTTAACGTTTAATGAAAAGTAATTATTTTTTCAGCATTTTTGGGTGAACTACTTGAGCCTTTGTCCTCTAACATGATATTTTTGGTCTCTATCAAATAATGACTTCATCTCAGAAGCATCAATAATACAGTGTTTTAAATCACAGATCAATCAGTAATTTCCAGATGTTATTTAAAATTAAAAACCTAGTAAGTTTCTGTAAAGCAAACTTAATTCATTTAGTGAAAACTTTACATATTTTTTAAGCATTTGTGTGAACTACCGGAGCTTTTGTCCTCTAACGTGATATTTTTGGTCTCTATCAAACAGAAACACATGAATAGTCATGAAATTCGTATAACAAACCCGTAAAGCCAAGGAAGCGTTTCTGCTCTGTTAAGTACTGATGAGTTTCTCTCTCTGCTTTGGTTCCATGGCTCATTTGGGTACAAGCTTTCTGCTTGGTTAATCATCAGAAATATGAGAGCCAGGGTTTGTGGAGAAGACATGGACGGAGCTGCTGGACGTTACTGAAGTATAAACCAGTTTGTAAATCAATACAATGTGTTTTTGGGGAGGACGAAATCAGATGATGTTCAGAGAATTGAATGTATCAGATTCAGCTGTGATATTTCAATAAAACAGAAGGCAGATAACAAAGGTTATAAAAAACGTTGTGGGAACATTGTCTTGAAATGTTTCTAAAACGTTAAAATGTCCAGTTTTCTTGTCATGATTATAATGTTATTTAAAGGTTACAAAAACGTTTCTTACAACATTCTGCTAACTTTTTCACTCAAAATATAACGTTATTTGAACATTAATTTTTAATATCTAAGAACATTAAAATGTCCAGTTTTTTAGTCATGATTACAATGTTATTTAAAGGTTACAAAAACGTTTCTTATAGCATTCGATAACTTTTTTTATCCAAAATATAACGTTATTTCAATGTTTATTTTTAACATTTTAAGAATGTTAAAATAATCCAGTTTTTATATATTGATTAGAATTTTAATTTAAAAAATACAAAAAATGTTTTTTAGAGTTCTTTTGAGAATGTAGTTCTAAGAACGTTTTCTCTCAACATCATGACAACATTCAAGTACAAATATCATCCTAACGATGTTCTGAGAATGTTCACGAACAACAGAATGTCTTCTCTCAACTGTATATCAAATATTAATAGTTATAAGAACATTCCATAAACATTACTCAAGAATGCTTTGTCCTAAAATTAATATAACTTTTAAAAAATGTTATGAGAACGTTTACTGTTAGCTGGGTTTATGATTATGACACTATCAATGAAAGCACAGATCAACTATACTGAATCAACATTGAACTAATACAACACTATTGTCCTCTGTAGAGCTGCTTTAAAACTGAAATTGAATTTGTTTCATAATTGGAGGATTTTACAGGATTAACACCGTTACTTTCCTATTTATTACTGTGAAGCTGCTTTGAACCGATCTGTATAAAGTGCTACATTGTAAAGCACCATTAAAAAAAGCATTTCCAACTCAATTTTCTTTTAATTAATTAATTGGATGGTGATGGTTGAAAAATAGGAGGCCTTGGTGACATCAGCTGAAAGAAAGTCGCAGCAAAGGCCATCATGAACATGGATTAAGAAAGTCTGTGGGTTTGAATTTGATTTCTTGCTGACTTTATTAAGCTCTATTATATATGTAGGACTGATTAAGTGCACTTGTGATGAAAAAGCATGTCTTTCGCTTTGTTCTGACAGTCCGAGAGGAAATGAAGGCTGGAAGTGCTGTTTAAATGGCAGTGGGGATGCTCAATAGTCCCCTATCTAATTCAAAGCATCATGTCTTGTGTTCCGGCTCACTGAGCTGAGCATTATGGGTAGACATGAAGATATGGCCTATTTCCCTCATCCCTTTTAAGTTATGAACATCGGCTGCTCTGAACATGGCTTGTAGCAAAGTCTATGCATTAAAAGCGGAGATGTTTGTTCTTGTTTACCTTTTGTACCATTGTCAGGGCAGCTGGGTCGAGCTGACTGTTTGGAAGAGGATGCTGGGAGAAAAAGGGGCGGGGCTTGATGTCTTAATGACTGCGGAAAGCCCAGCTTCCCATTGGTCAGCACCTGCCTGCGGAGACTCAGCGTGGGAAGAAGGGCTGGGTTTCCTGAAGTGGAGTCGAGTGATGGAGAAGAGGAGTGACCCGTCTGGACCCTCAGGTGAGGTACCTGAGCCGTACCAGATGGAGAAACCATCAGGTTACAGCCTTTCCCGCTCATGTCCATCACTGGTCGAAACAAAACATCATCTTCAGCATTCAGATTTAAATTGAGAAAGCTGAATAAATAATCTTTCCATTGATGTATGTTTGTTAGGATAAGACAATATTTGGCTGAGATACAACTATTTGAAAATCTGGAATCTGAGGGAGCAAAAAAATTCAAAATATTGAGAAAATCACCTTTAAAGTTTAAACATGATCTTTATTTAATATCCTAATGATTTTTGGCATAAAAGAAAAATCGATCATTTTGACCCATACAATGTATTGTTGGCTATTGCTACAAATATACCTGTGCTACTTATGACTGGTGTTGTGCTCCAGGGACACAGATCAGATTGGAAAATGTTTCGTCTGCTTACCTGAGAATGTGGCCTACATCTAAATGATCCACTTTGATCATCATCTTTGATCATCATCTAAATGATCGAGTCAAAACATTGACTACATTAGGTTACACAAGTCAGTCTTAAGGATCAGATGAGGTAGGAATAGCTCCTTACGCTGTATGTGAACTGTAACGCTGTACTACTTTACCACAGAAGGTCAAAGAGCGTCTAAAAGTACCTTGGTATTACCTGATAGCATCACTGTACTTGTTCTTAAGGGAAATATGTGAACTACAGCCATAAAGTTTGGCTTTTGAGGTTTGTTTTGCTTTAAGTTGACTAGTTGGTTTAGTAGGTTATAGCTCAATGTTTTGACTAAACAGCACCAAAAATAATTGTAAACAATATATTCATAATTTTAATGTTAGATTGTTAACAGCTGGACAAATACACTATAGTACAGTATATTTAAATATTTGGTCGTGATGTTTTTTTGTGAAAAAAACATCGCGGTGACCTCATCCGGATAGAATAAACACCGTCAAAAATAATCGTAAAAATTTGATATTTTCAGATGAATATTTTTATGTTAGTTTTAATGTTAACAGTGAGACAAATACAGTATATTTCAAGATTTCGTCGTGAAGTTCTTTATGAAATCAGCCACTTCAGACGAACTTCTGCCGCCGTGACGTCATCGCCGGGATATAATAACCAGCAGCTACAATAATTGTAAAAATGAGATATTTTCAGACTAATATGTTTAATGTTAGTTTTAATGTTAACAGTGAGACACAGTATACTTCAAGATTTCCTCGTGATGTTCTTTATGAAATCTACCGCTTCAGACGGTTTTCATTAGAAGTAATAAAATATATAATGTAAAATAAACATAATGACAGTCTGAAATCACAATTCACGAATTAATCAAACGTCTAATCAAAAGTTGAATGAAAAGTTTATCGATCTCATTTCATGAATCCCGTCGTTTTAAACTCACCTGTTAAAGTCTCCTCGTGTCACCTTCATGAAATAAAGCGCTTCAGACGAACTTCTGCCGCCGTGACGTCATCGGGGTCGCGTTATTTCCCGCATTGTGGGTGAGTTTGAGCGGAGTTTGTCGTGTTTAAAGCGTGTTTGGTTTGATGGAGAGTGAATGTGAGCTGCTGCTGCTGCTGTTGTTGTGTGTGGGTTTGTGATGGTTGTCAGGGGCGGGTAGATCAGCCTCATTTTGCCCTTTTGCCCCGCGAAACCTCCAGCATGTGAATGTTTGGCAGCATTACATCATGACACCACGCTTTATAAACACCATATTTGGATTCTTTTGAG